>QXEO01000553.1:21448388-21472561 GCA_007115705.1 Dactylis glomerata | reverse complement strand
CGTGACTATGACTCTGGGATCTTTTTACGGGTCAAAACCCATGTAGTGGTTTGTCGAGGGTCTAATAATGTGGTACCCAACCGTAGAAGGGTGTGGACGAGGATTCTTCACGATACGGTACAAATAGGGTCATGAAATATAACATATGTACGAAGGCAAAGTGCAATAAGTGACAATGATATAACCCTAATTATGGTTTGGTGGCGAATGACTATTATTGTTTTCTCTCTATTATTGCTCCACTTTTTGGGCCAATCATATGTCTTAGTTGCCAATCATGGAGGAATGTCTTTAAAGTTAGCAATTTGGGGATACTGCATTGGGAATCAGAAAGAAGATCATACAATGTACATGAAATATGGATGCCGCCATGAGTACGACTCTGGGATTTTTTTAGGGGTCCAAACCCGCATAGTGGTTTTGTACAGGGGTCTAATAATGTGCTACCCAACCGTAGAAGGGCTTGGACGAGGATTCTTCGCTATAACGTTCAAATAGGGTCATGAAATATCATATGTACGAAGGCAAAGTGAAAATAATGATATGATTAACCCTAATTATGGTTTGTGGTGAACGACAATTATTGATTTTTCTCCATTTATTGCTCCACTTTTGTGGGCCAATCCATATATTATTAGTTGCCATCAGGAGGAATGTCATTAAATTTAGCAATTTGGGGATATTGCATTGGGAATCAGAAAGAAGATCATACAATGTACATGAAATATGGACGCCCGCGTGACTACTGACTCTGGGATCTTTTTAGGGGTCAAAACCTGTGTAGTGGTTTGTAGAGGGTCTAATAATGCGCTACCCAACCGTAGAAGGGTGTGGACGAGGATTCTTCGCGATACGGTACAAATAGGGTCATGAAATATAACATATGTACGAAGGCAAAGTGACAATAAGTGACAATGATATAACCCTAATTATGGTTCGGTGGTGAACGACTATTATTGTTTTTCTCCATTTATTGCTCCACTTTTGTGGGCCAATCATATGTATTAGTTGCCATCATGGAGGAATGTCATTAAAGTTAGCAATTTGGGGATATTGCATTGGGAATCAGAAAGAAGATCATACAATGTACATGAAATATGGACGCCCGCTGTGACTATGACTCTGGGATTTTTTTAGGGGTCAAAACCCGTGTAGTGGTTTGTAGAGGGTCTAATAATGCGCTACCCAACCGTAGAAGGGTGTGGACGAGGATTCTTCGCGATACGGTACAAATAGGGTCATGAAATATAACATATGTACGAAGGCAAAGTGACAATAAGTGACAATGATATAACCCTAATTATGGTTCGGTGGTGAACGACTATTATTGTTTTTTCTCCATTTATTGCTCCACTTTTGTGGGCCAATCATATGTATTAGTTGCCATCATGGAGGAATGTCATTAAAGTTAGCAATTTGGGGATATTGCATTGGGAATCAGAAAGAAGATCATACAATGTACATGAAATATGGACGCCCGCTGTGACTATGACTCTGGGATCTTTTTAGGGGTCAAAACCCATGTAGTGGTTTGTCGAGGGTCTAATAATGCGGTACCCAACCGTAGAAGGGTGTGGACGAGGATTCTTCACGATACGGTACAAATAGGGTCATGAAATATAACATATGTACGAAGGCAAAGTGACAATAAGTGACAATGATATAACCCTAATTATGGTTTGGTGGCGAACGACTATTATTGTTTTCTCTCTATTTATTGCTCCACTTTTGTGGGCCAATCATATGTCTTAGTTGCCATCATGGAGGAATGTCATTAAAGTTAGCAATTTGGGGATATTGCATTGGGAATCAGAAAGAAGATCATACAATGTACATGAAATATGGACGCCCGCCATGAGTACGACTCTGGGATTTTCTTAAGGGTCAAAACCCGCATAGTGGTTTGTACAGGGTCTAATAATGTGCTACCCAACCGTAGAAGAGTGTGGACAAGGATTCTTCGCGATACGGTACAAATAGGGTCATGAATATAACATATGTACGAAGGCAAAGTAACAATAAGTGATAATGATATAACCCTAATTATGGTTCGGTGGTGAATGACTATTATTATTTTTTCTCCATTTATTGCTCCACTTTTGTGGGCCAACCATATGTATTAGTTGCCATCATGGAGGAATGTCATTAAAGTTAGCAATTTGGGATATTGCATTGGGAATCAGAAAGAAGATCATACAATGTACATGAAATATGGACGCCCATCGTGACTATGACTCTGGGATCTTTTTACGGGTCAAAACCCATGTAGTGGTTTGTCGAGGGTCTAATAATGTGGTACCCAACCGTAGAAGGGTGTGGACGAGGATTCTTCACGATACGGTACAAATAGGGTCATGAAATATAACATATGTACGAAGGCAAAGTGCAATAAGTGACAATGATATAACCCTAATTATGGTTTGGTGGTGAACGACTATTATTGTTTTTCTCTCTATTTATTGCTCCACTTTTGTGGGCCAATCATATGTATTAGTTGCCATCATGGAGGAATGTCTTTAAAGTTAGCAATTTGGGGATATTGCATTGGGAATCAGAAAGAAGATCATACAATGTACATGAAATATGGATGCCCGCCATGAGTACGACTCTGGAATTTTTTTAGGGGTCAAAACCCGCATAGTGGTTTGTACAGGGTCTAATAATGTGCTACCCAACCGTAGAAGAGTGTGGACAAGGATTCTTCGCGATACGGTACAAATAGGGTCATGAATATAACATATATACGAAGGCAAAGTGACAATAAGTGACAATGATATAACCCTAATTATGGTTCGGTGGTGAACGACTATTATTATTTTTTCTCCATTTATTGCTCCACTTTTGTGGGCCAACCATATGTATTAGTTGCCATCATGGAGGAATGTCATTAAAGTTAGCAATTTGGAGATATTGCATTGGGAATCAGAAAGAAGATCATACAATGTACATGAAATATGGACGCCCGTCGTGACTACGACTCTGGGATCTTTTTAGGGGTCAAAACCTGTGTAGTGGTTTGTAGAGGGTCTAATAATGCGCTGCCCAACCGTAGAATAGTGTAGACGAGGATTCTTCATGATACGGTACAAATAGGGTCATGAAATATAACATATGTACGAAGACAAAGTGACAATAAGTGACACTGATATAACCCTAATTATGGTTTGGTGGTAAACGACCATTATTGTTTTTTTCCATTTATTGCTCCACTTTTGTGGGCTAATCATATGTATTAGTTGCCATCATGGAGGAATGTCATTAAAATTAGCAGTTTGGGGATACTGCATTGGGAATCAGAAAGAAGATCATACAATGTACATGAAATATGGACGCCCGCTGTGACTACGACTCTGGGATTTGTTTAGGGGTCCAAACCCGTGTAGTGGTTTGTAGAGGGTCTAATAATGTGCTACCCAACCGTAGAAGGGCTTGGATGAGGATTCTTCGTGATACGGTTCAAATAGGGTCATGAAATATAAGATATGTACGAAGGCAAAGTGACAAGTGATATAACCCTAATTATGGTTTGGCGGTGAACGACAATTATTGTTTTTTCTCCATTTATTGCTCCACTTTTGTGGGACAATCATATGTATTAGTTGCCATTATGGAGGAATGTCATTAAAATTAGCAATTTGGGGATATTGCATTGGGAATCAGAAAGAAGATCATACAATGTACATGAAATATGGACGCCCGCCGTGACTATGACTCTGGGATCTTTTTAGGGGTCAAAACCCATGTAGTGGTTTGTCGAGGGTCTAATAATGCGGTACCCAACCGTAGAAGGGTGTGGACGAGGATTCTTCACGATACGGTACAAATAGGGTCATGAAATATAACATCTGTACGAAGGCAAAGTGACAATAAGTGACAATGATATAACCCTAATTATGGTTCGGTGGTGAACGACTATTATTGTTTTTTCTCCATTTATTGCTCCACTTTTGTGGCCAATCATATGTATTAGTTGCCATCATGGAGGAATGTCATTAAAGTTAGCAATTTGGGGATATTGCATTGGGAATCAGAAAGAAGATCATACAATGTACATGAAATATGGACGCCCGCTGTGACTACGACTCTGGGATTTTTTTAGGGGTCAAAACCCGTGTATTGGTTTGTAGAGGGTCTAACAATGCGCTACCCAACCGTAGAAGGGTGTGGACGAGGATTCTTCGCAATACGGTACAAATAGGGTCATGAAATATAACATATGTACGAAGGAAAAGTGACAATAAGTGACAATGACATAACCCTAATTATGGTTCGGTGGTGAACGACAATTATTGTTTTTTCTCCATTTATTGCTCCACTTTTATGGGCCAATCATATGTATTAGTTGCCATCATGGAGGAATGTCATTAAAGTTAGCAATTTGGGGATATTGCATTGGGAATCAGAAAGAAGATCATACAATGTACATGAAATATGGACGCCCGCCGTGACTATGACTCTGGGATCTTTTTAGGGGTCAAAACCCATGTAGTGGTTTGTCGAGGGTCTAATAATGTGGTACCCAACCGTAGAAGGGTGTGGACGAGGATTCTTCACGATACGGTACAAATAGGGTCATGAAATATAACATATGTACGAAGGCAAAGTGACAATAAGTGACAATGATATAACCCTAATTATGGTTTGGTGGTGAACGACTATTATTGTTTTCTCTCTATTTATTGCTCCACTTTTGTGGGCCAATCATATGTATTAGTTGCCATCATGGAGGAATGTCTTAAAGTTAGCAATTTGGGGATATTGCATTGGGAATCAGAAAGAAGATCATACAATGTACATGAAATATGGATGCCCGCCATGAGCTACGACTCTGGATTTTTTTAGGGGTCAAAACCCGCATAGTGGTTTGTAGAGGGTCTAATAATGTGCTACCCAACCGTAGAAGAGTGTGGACAAGGATTCTTCGTGATACGGTACAAATAGGGTCATGAATATAACATATGTACGAAGGCAAAGTAACAATAAGTGATAATGATATAACCCTAATTATGGTTCGGTGGTGAATGACTATTATTATTTTTTCTCCATTTATTGCTCCACTTTTGTGGGCCAACCATATGTATTAGTTGCCATCATGGAGGAATGTCATTAAAGTTAGCAATTTGGAGATATTGCATTGGAAATCAGAAAGAAGATCATACAATGTACATGAAATATGGACGCCCATCGTGACTACGACTCTGGGATCTTTTTAGGGGTCAAAACACGTATAGTGGTTTGTAGAGGGTCAAATAATGCGCTGCCCAACCATAGAATAGTGTAGACGAGGATTCTTCACGATACGGTACAAATAGGGTCACAAAATATAACATATGTACGAAGACAAAGTGACAATAAGTGACAATAATATAACCCTAATTATGGTTTGGTGGTAAACGACCATTATTGTTTTTTTCCATTTATTGCTCCACTTTTGTGGGCTAATCATATGTATTAGTTGCCATCATGGAGGAATGTCATTAAAATTAGCAGTTTGGGGATACTGCATTGGGAATCAGAAAGAAGATCATACAATGTACATGAAATATGGACGCCCGCTGTGACTACGACTCTAGGATTTGTTTAGGGGTCCAAACCCGTGTAGTGGTTTGTAGAGGGTCTAATAATGTGCTACCCAACCGTAGAAGGGCTTGGATGAGGATTCTTCGTGATACGGTTCAAATAGGGTCATGAAATATAAGATATGTACGAAGGCAAAGTGACAATGATATAACCCTAATTATGGTTTGGCGGTGAACGACAATTATTGTTTTTTATCCATTTATTGCTCCACTTTTGTGGTACAATCATATGTATTAGTTGCCATTATGGAGGAATGTCATTAAAATTAGCAATTTGGGGATATTGCATTGGGAATTAGAAAGAAGATCATACAATGTACATGAAATATGGACGCCCGCCGTGACTATGACTCTGGGATCTTTTTAGGGGTCAAAACCCATGTAGTGGTTTGTCGAGGGTCTAATAATGCGGTACCCAACCGTAGAAGGGTGTGGACAAGGATTCTTCACGATACGGTACAAATAGGGTCATGAATATAACATCTGTACGAAGGCAAAGTGACAATAAGTGACAATGATATAACCCTAATTATGGTTCGGTGGTGAACGACTATTATTATTTTTTCTCCATTTATTGCTCCACTTTTATGGCCCAATCATATGTATTAGTTGCCATCATGGAGGAATGTCATTAAAGTTAGCAATTTCGGGATATTGCATTGGGAATCAGAAAGAAGATCATACAATGTACATGAAATATGGACGCCCGCTGTGACTATGACTCTAGGATTTTTTTAGGGGTCAAAACCCGTGTATTGGTTTTGTAGAGGGTCTAACAATGCGCTACCCAACCGTAGAAGGGTTTGGACGAGGATTCTTCGCAATACGGTACAAATAGGGTCATGAAATATAACATATGTATGAAGGAAAAGTGACAATAAGTTACAATGACATAACCCTAATTATGGTTCGGTGGTGAACAACAATTATTGTTTTTTCTCCATTTATTGCTCCACTTTCATGGGCCAATCATATGTATTACTGGCCATCATGGAGGAATGTCATTAAAGTTAGCAATTTGGGGATATTGCATTGGGAATCAGAAAGAAGATCATACAATGTACATGAAATATGGACGCCCGCCGTGACTATGACTCTGGGATCTTTTTACGGGTCAAAACCCATGTAGTGGTTTGTCGAGGGTCTAATAATGTGGTACCCAACCGTAGAAGGGTGTGGACGAGGATTCTTCACGATACGGTACAAATAGGGTCATGAAATATAACATATGTACGAAGGCAAAGTGCAATAAGTGACAATGATATAACCCTAATTATGGTTTGGTGGCGAACGACTATTATTGTTTTCTCTCTATTTATTGCTCCACTTTTGTGGGCCAATCATATGTCTTAGTTGCCATCATGGAGGAATGTCTTTAAAGTTAGCAATTTGGGGATATTGCATTGGGAATCAGAAAGAAGATCATACAATGTACATGAAATATGGATGCCCGCCATGAGTACGACTCTGGGATTTTTTTAGGGGTCAAAACCCGCATAGTGGTTTGTACAGGGTCTAATAATGTGCTACCCAACCGTAGAAGAGTGTGGACAAGGATTCTTCGCGATACGGTACAAATAGGGTCATGAATATAACATATGTACGAAGGCAAAGTAACAATAAGTGATAATGATATAACCCTAATTATGGTTCGGTGGTGAATGACTATTATTATTTTTTCTCCATTTATTGCTCCACTTTTGTGGGCCAACCATATGTATTAGTTGCCATCATGGAGGAATGTCATTAAAGTTAGCAATTTGGAGATATTGCATTGGGAATCAGAAAGAAGATCATACAATGTACATGAAATATGGACGCCCATCGTGACTACGACTCTGGGATCTTTTTAGGGGTCAAAACATGTGTAGTGGTTTGTAGAGGGTCTAATAATGCGCTGCCCAACCATAGAATAGTGTAGACGAGGATTCTTCACGATACGGTACAAATAGGGTCACAAAATATAACATATGTACGAAGACAAAGTGACAATAAGTGACAATAATATAACCCTAATTATGGTTCGGTGGTAACGACCATTATTGTTTTTTTCCATTTATTGCTCCACTTTTGTGGGCTAATCATATGTATTAGTTGCCATCATGGAGGAATGTCATTAAAATTAGCAGTTTGGGGATACTGCATTGGGAATCAGAAAGAAGATCATACAATGTACATGAAATATGGACGCCCGCTGTGACTACGACTCTGGGATTTGTTTAGGGGTCCAAACCTGTGTAGTGGTTTGTAGAGGGTCTAATAATGTGCTACCCAACCGTAGAAGGACTTGGATGAGGATTCTTCGTGATACGGTTCAAATAGGGTCATGAAATATAAGATATGTACGAAGGCAAAGTGACAATGATATAACCCTAATTATGGTTTGGCGGTGAACGACAATTATTGTTTTTTATCCATTTATTGCTCCACTTTTGTGGTACAATCATATGTATTAGTTGCCATTATGGAGGAATGTCATTAAAATTAGCAATTTGGGGATATTGCATTGGGAATCAGAAAGAAGATCATACAATGTACATGAAATATGGACGCCCGCCGTGACTATGACTCTGGGATCTTTTTAGGGGTCAAAACCCATGTAGTGGTTTGTCGAGGGTCTAATAATGCGGTACCCAACCGTAGAAGGGTGTGGACAAGGATTCTTCACGATACGGTACAAATAGGGTCATGAAATATAACATCTGTACGAAGGCAAAGTGACAATAAGTGACAATGATATAACCCTAATTATGGTTCGGTGGTGAACGACTATTATTATTTTTTCTCCATTTATTGCTCCACTTTTATGGCCCAATCATATGTATTAGTTGCCATCATGGAGGAATGTCATTAAAGTTAGCAATTTCGGGATATTGCATTGGGAATCAGAAAGAAGATCATACAATGTACATGAAATATGGACGCCCGCTGTGACTATGACTCTGGGATTTTTTTAGGGGTCAAAACCCGTGTATTGGTTTTGTAGAGGGTCTAACAATGCGCTACCCAACCGTAGAAGGGTTTGGACGAGGATTCTTCGCAATACGGTACAAATAGGGTCATGAAATATAACAGATGTATGAAGGAAAAGTGACAATAAGTTACAATGACATAACCCTAATTATGGTTCGGTGGTGAACAACAATTATTGTTTTTTCTCCATTTATTGCTCCACTTTCATGGGCCAATCATATGTATTACTGGCCATCATGGAGGAATGTCATTAAAGTTAGCAATTTGGAGATATTGCATTGGGAATCAGAAAGAAGATCATACAATGTACATGAAATATGGACGCCCGCCGTGACTATGACTCTGGGATCTTTTTACGGGTCAAAACCCATGTAGTGGTTTGTCGAGGGTCTAATAATGTGGTACCCAACCGTAGAAGGGTGTGGACGAGGATTCTTCACGATACGGTACAAATAGGGTCATGAAATATAACATATGTACGAAGGCAAAGTGCAATAAGTGACAATGATATAACCCTAATTATGGTTTGGTGGCGAACGACTATTATTGTTTTCTCTCTATTTATTGCTCCACTTTTGTGGGCCAATCATATGTCTTAGTTGCCATCATGGAGGAATGTCTTTAAAGTTAGCAATTTGGGGATATTGCATTGGGAATCAGAAAGAAGATCATACAATGTACATGAAATATGGACGCCCCCCGTGACTATAACTCTGGGATCATTTTACGGGTCAAAACCCATGTAGTGGTTTGTCGAGGGTCTAATAATGTGGTACCCAACCGTAGAAGGGTGTGGACGAGGATTCTACACGATACGGTACAAATAGGGTCATGAAATATAACATATGTACGAAGGCAAAGTGCAATAAGTGACAATGATATAACCCTAATTATGGTTTGGTGGCGAACGACTATTATTGTTTTCTCTCTATTTATTGCTCCACTTTTGTGGGCCAATCATATGTCTTAGTTGCCATCATGGAGGAATGTCTTTAAAGTTAGCAATTTGGGTATATTGCATTGGGAATCAGAAAGAAGATCATAGAATGTACATGAAATATGGATGCCCGCCATGAGTACGACTCTGGGATTTTTTTAGGGGTCAAAACCCGCATAGTGGTTTGTACAGGGTCTAATAATGTGCTACCCAACCGTAGAAGAGTGTGGACAAGGATTCTTCGCGATACGGTACAAATAGGGTCATGAATATAACATATGTACGAAGGCAATGTAACAATAAGTGATAATGATATAACCCTAATTATGGTTCGGTGGTGAATGACTATTATTATTTTTTCTCCATTTAATGCTCCACTTTTGTGGGCCAACCAAATGTATTAGTTGCCATCATGGAGGAATGTCATTAAAGTTAGCAATTTGGAGATATTGCATTGGGAATTAGAAAGAAGATCATACAATGTACATGAAATATGGATGCCCATCGTGACTATGACTCTGGGATCTTTTTAGGGGTCAAAACCTGTGTAGTGGTTTGTAGAGGGTCTAATAATGCGCTGCCCAACCATAGAATAGTGTAGACGAGGATTCTTCATGATACGGTACAAATAGGGTCATGAAATATAACATATGTACGAAGACAAAGTGACAATAAGTGACAATAATATAACCCTAATTATGGTTCGGTGGTAAACGACCATTATTGTTTTTTTTCCATTTATTGCTCCACTTTTGTGGGCTAATCATATGTATTAGTTGCCATCATGGAGGAATGTCATTAAAATTAGCAGTTTGGGGATACTGCATTGGGAATCAGAAAGAAGATCATACAATGTACATGAAATATGGACGCCCGCTGTGACTACGACTCTGGGATTTGTTTCGTGGTCCAAACCCGTGTAGTGGTTTGTAGAGGGTCTAATAATGTGCTACCCAACCGTAGAAGGGCTTGGATGAGGATTCTTCGCGATACGGTTCAAATAGGGTCATGAAATATAAGATATGTACGAAGGCAAAGTGACAATAAGTGACAATGATATAACCCTAATTATGGTTTGGCGGTGAACTACTATTATTGTTTTTTTATCCATTTATTGCTCCACTTTTGTGGGACAATCATATGTATTAGTTGCCATTATGGAGGAATGTCATTAAAATTAGCAATTTGGGGATATTGCATTGGGAATTAGAAAGAAGATCATACAATGTACATGAAATATGGACGCCCGCCGTGACTATGACTCTGGGATCTTTTTAGGGGTCAAAACCCATGTAGTGGTTTGTCGAGGGTCTAATAATGCGGTACCCAACCGTAGAAGGGTGTGGACAAGGATTCTTCACGATACGGTACAAATAGGGTCATGAAATACAACATCTGTACGAAGGCAAAGTGACAATAAGTGACAATGATATAACCCTAATTATGGTTCGGTGGTGAACGACTATTATTATTTTTTCTCCATTTATTGCTCCACTTTTATGGCCCAATCATATGTATTAGTTGCCATCATGGAGGAATGTCATTAAAGTTAGCAATTTGGGGATATTGCATTGGGAATCAGAAAGAAGATCATACAATGTACATGAAATATGGACGCCCGCCGTGACTATGACTCTGGGATCTTTTTACGGGTCAAAACCCATGTAGTGGTTTGTCGAGGGTCTAATAATGTGGTACCCAACCGTAGAAGGGTGTGGACGAGGATTCTTCACGATACGGTACAAATAGGGTCATGAAATATAACATATGTACGAAGGCAAAGTGCAATAAGTGACAATGATATAACCTTAATTATGGTTTGGTGGCGAACGACTATTATTGTTTTCTCTCTATTTATTGCTCCACTTTTGTGGGCCAATCATATGTCTTAGTTGCCATCATGGAGGAATGTCTTTAAAGTTAGCAATTTGGGGATATTGCATTGGGAATCAGAAAGAAGATCATACAATGTACATGAAATATTTATGCCCGCCATGAGTACGACTCTGGGATTTTTTTAGGGGTCAAAACCCGCATAGTGGTTTGTACAGGGTCTAATAATGTGCTACCCAACCGTAGAAGAGTGTGGATAAGGATTCTTCGCGATACGGTACAAATAGGGTCATGAATATAACATATGTACGAAGGCAAAGTAACAATAAGTGATAATGATATAACCCTAATTATGGTTCGGTGGTGAATGACTATTATTATTTTTTCTCCATTTATTGCTCCACTTTTGTGGGCCAACCATATGTATTAGTTGCCATCATGGAGGAATGTCATTAAAGTTAGCAATTTGGAGATATTGCATTGGGAATCAGAAAGAAGATCATACAATGTACATGAAATATGGACGCCCATCGTGACTACGACTCTGGGATCTTTTTAGGGGTCAAAACATGTGTAGTGGTTTGTAGAGGGTCTAATAATGCGCTGCCCAACCATAGAATAGTGTAGACGAGGATTCTTCACGATACGGTACAAATAGGGTCACAAAATATAACATATGTACGAAGACAAAGTGACAATAAGTGACAATAATATAACCCTAATTATGGTTCGGTGGTAAACGACCATTATTGTTTTTTTCCATTTATTGCTCCACTTTTGTGGGCTAATCATATGTATTAGTTGCCATCATGGAGGAATGTCATTAAAATTAGCAGTTTGGGGATACTGCATTGGGAATCAGAAAGAAGATCATACAATGTACATGAAATATGGACGCCCGCTGTGACTACGACTCTGGGATTTGTTTAGGGGTCCAAACCTGTGTAGTGGTTTGTAGAGGGTCTAATAATGTGCTACCCAACCGTAGAAGGACTTGGATGAGGATTCTTCGTGATACGGTTCAAATAGGGTCATGAAATATAAGATATGTACGAAGGCAAAGTGACAATGATATAACCCTAATTATGGTTTGGCGGTGAACGACAATTATTGTTTTTTATCCATTTATTGCTCCACTTTTGTGGTACAATCATATGTATTAGTTGCCATTATGGAGGAATGTCATTAAAATTAGCAATTTGGGGATATTGCATTGGGAATCAGAAAGAAGATCATACAATGTACATGAAATATGGACGCCCGCCGTGACTATGACTCTGGGATCTTTTTAGGGGTCAAAACCCATGTAGTGGTTTGTCGAGGGTCTAATAATGCGGTACCCAACCGTAGAAGGGTGTGGACAAGGATTCTTCACGATACGGTACAAATAGGGTCATGAAATATAACATCTGTACGAAGGCAAAGTGACAATAAGTGACAATGATATAACCCTAATTATGGTTCGGTGGTGAATGACTATTATTATTTTTTCTCCATTTATTGCTCCACTTTTATGGCCCAATCATATGTATTAGTTGCCATCATGGAGGAATGTCATTAAAGTTAGCAATTTCGGGATATTGCATTGGGAATCAGAAAGAAGATCATACAATGTACATGAAATATGGACGCCCGCTGTGACTATGACTCTTGGATTTTTTTAGGGGTCAAAACCCGTGTATTGGTTTTGTAGAGGGTCTAACAATGCGCTACCCAACCGTAGAAGGGTTTGGATGAGGATTCTTCGCAATACGGTACAAATAGGGTCATGAAATATAACAGATGTATGAAGGAAAAGTGACAATAAGTTACAATGACATAACCCTAATTATGGTTCGGTGGTGAACAACAATTATTGTTTTTTCTCCATTTATTGCTCCACTTTCATGGGCCAATCATATGTATTACTGGCCATCATGGAGGAATGTCATTAAAGTTAGCAATTTGGAGATATTGCATTGGGAATCAGAAAGAAGATCATACAATGTACATGAAATGTGGACGCCTACCGTGACTACGACTCTGAGATTTTTTTAGGGGTCAAAACCCGTTTAGTGGTTTGTAGAGGGTCTAATAATGCGCTACCCAACCGTAGAAGGGTGTGGACGAGGATTCTTCGGGATACAGTACAAATAGGGTCATAAAATATAACATATGTACTAAGGCAAAGTGACAATAAGTGACAATGATATAATCCTAATTATGGTTCGGTAGTGAATGACTATTATTGTATTTTCTCCATTTATTGCTCCACTTTTGTGGGACAATCATATGTATTGGTTGCCATTATGGAGGAATGTCATTAAAGTTAGCAATTTGGGGATATTGCATTGGGAATCAGAAAGAAGATCATACAATGTATATGAAATATGGACGCCCCCCGTGACTATAACTCTGGGATCTTTTTACGGGTCAAAACCCATGTAGTGGTTTGTCGAGGGTCTAATAATGTGGTACCCAACCGTAGAAGGGTGTGGACGAGGATTCTACACGATACGGTACAAATAGGGTCATGAAATATAACATATGTACGAAGGCAAAGTGCAATAAGTGACAATGATATAACCCTAATTATGGTTTGGTGGCGAACGACTATTATTGTTTTCTCTCTATTTATTGCTCCACTTTTGTGGGCCAATCATATGTCTTAGTTTCCATCATGGAGGAATGTCTTTAAAGTTAGCAATTTGAGTATATTGCATTGGGAATCAGAAAGAAGATCATACAATGTACATGAAATATGGATGCCCGCCATGAGTACGACTCTGGGATTTTTTTAGGGGTCAAAACCCGCATAGTGGTTTGTACAGGGTCTAATAATGTGCTACCCAACCGTAGAAGAGTGTGGACAAGGATTCTTCGCGATACGGTACAAATAGGGTCATGAATATAACATATGTACGATGGCAATGTAACAATAAGTGATAATGATATAACCCTAATTATGGTTCGGTGGTGAATGACTATTATTATTTTTTCTCCATTTATTGCTCCACTTTTGTGGGCCAACCAAATGTATTAGTTGCCATCATGGAGGAATGTCATTAAAGTTAGCAATTTGGAGATATTGCATTGGGAATTAGAAAGAAGATCATACAATGTACATGAAATATGGATGCCCATCGTGACTATGACTCTGGGATCTTTTTAGGGGTCAAAACCTGTGTAGTGGTTTGTAGAGGGTCTAATAATGCGCTGCCCAACCATAGAATAGTGTAGACGAGGATTCTTCATGATACGGTACAAATAGGGTCATGAAATATAACATATGTACGAAGACAAAGTGACAATAAGTGACAATAATATAACCCTAATTATGGTTCGGTGGTAAACGACCATTATTGTTTTTTTTCCATTTATTGCTCCACTTTTGTGGGATAATCATATGTATTAGTTGCCATCATGGAGGAATGTCATTAAAATTAGCAGTTTGGGGATACTGCATTGGGAATCAGAAAGAAGATCATACAATGTACATGAAATATGGACGCCCGCTGTGACTACGACTCTGGGATTTGTTTCGTGGTCCAAACCCGTGTAGTGGTTTGTAGAGGGTCTAATAATGTGCTACCCAACCGTAGAAGGGCTTGGATGAGGATTCTTCGCGATACGATTCAAATAGGGTCATGAAATATAAGATATGTACGAAGGCAAAGTGACAATAAGTGACAATGATATAACCCTAATTATGGTTTGGCGGTGAACTACAATTATTGTTTTTTTATCCATTTATTGCTCCACTTTTGTGGGGCAATCATATGTATTAGTTGCCATTATGGAGGAATGTCATTAAAATTAGCAATTTGGGGATATTGCATTGGGAATTAGAAAGAAGATCATACAATGTACATGAAATATGGACGCCCGCCGTGACTATGACTCTGGGATCTTTTTAGGGGTCAAAACCCATGTAGTGGTTTGTCGAGGGTCTAATAATGCGGTACCCAACCGTAGAAGGGTGTGGACAAGGATTCTTCACGATACGGTACAAATAGGGTCATGAAATACAACATCTGTACGAAGGCAAAGTGACAATAAGTGACAATGATATAACCCTAATTATGGTTCGGTGGTGAACGACTATTATTATTTTTTCTCCATTTATTGCTCCACTTTTATGGCCCAATCATATGTATTAGTTGCCATCATGGAGGAATGTCATTAAAGTTATCAATTTCGGGATATTGCATTGGGAATCAGAAAGATGATCATACAATGTACATGAAATATGGACGCCCGCTGTGACTATGACTCTGGGATTTTTTTAGGGGTCAAAAGCCGTGTATTGGTTTTGTAGAGGGTCTAACAATGCGCTACCCAACCATAGAAGCATGTGGATGAGGATTCTTCGCAATACGGTACAAATAGGGTCATGAAATATAACATATGTATGAAGGAAAAGTGACAATAAGTGACAATGACATAACCCTAATTATGGTTCGGTGGTGAACAACAATTATTGTTTTTTCTCCATTTATTGCTCCACTTTCATGGGCCAATCATATGTATTACTGGCCATCATGGAGGAATGTCATTAAAGTTAGCAATTTGGAGATATTGCATTGGGAATCAGAAAGAAGATCAAACAATGTACATGAAATATGGACGCCTACCGTGACTACGACTCTGAGATTTTTTTAGGGGTCAAAACCCGTGTAGTGGTTTGTAGAGGGTCTAATAATGCGCTACCCAACTGTAGAAGGGTGTGGACGAGGATTCTTCGGGATACAGTACAAATAGGGTCATAAAATATAACATATGTACTAAGGCAAAGTGACAATAAGTGACATTGATATAATCCTAATTATGGTTCGGTAGTGAATGACTATTATTGTATTTTCTCCATTTATTGCTCCACTTTTGTGGGACAATCATATGTATTGGTTGCCATTATGGAGGAATGTCATTAAAGTTAGCAATTTGGGGATATTGCATTGGGAATCAGAAAGAAGATCATACAATGTACATGAAATATGGACGCCCGCCGTGACTATGACTCTGGGATCCTTTTACGGGTCAAAACCCATGTAGTGGTTTGTCGAGGGTCTAATAATGTGGTACCCAACCGTAGAAGGGTGTGGACGAGGATTCTTCACGATACGGTACAAATAGGGTCATGAAATATAACATATGTACAAAGGCAAAGTGCAATAAGTGACAATGATATAACCCTAATTATGGTTTGGTGGCGAACGACTATTATTGTTTTCTCTCTATTTATTGCTCCACTTTTGTGGGCCAATCATATGTCTTAGTTGCCATCATGGAGGAATGTAACAACTCAGAAATTGTAATCCACTTCTTATTAAATAAAGTGCCAAATTTCGGATCCAGATAAAACTTTTTATCCATTATCTCATGCATACATGTATTTTGCTATTGTTTGTATTCTATGATTTCATGTGTGTTATTTTTGCTTGGGCACTGGTTAGTAAATTCTAAGTGAACCAACAGAGGCAATTGAGAAGAATTGTAGGAACCAAAGAAACCAGGAATAAAAATATTAAAGAAAAAGAGAAGAATAAGATGATCTAGAAAATCTGTTTGACTACACTACTTTGAGCCCTTGGATTAAGAAATCTACAACTCACCTCCATGTTTGGCCAGCTAGTTGAGCTTCACCAAGCCACATACAAACTCAACCAAGAAGTTGCTACCCAAAATTCAAACCAGAGCTTGACTCAAACATCAATCAAACTTTGAATCTGAAACAGTGACCATACCCTATTTTCAAATATAAATTTTTGCAAAACCTGTTATTTCCCCAGAACAAAAATATGACTGGAAACCTTGGCTCATATGCTGATCACCCAAAGTGGAAAATTTCAAAAATTCAAATTTCAAACTCTTGCGGGCATTTCGTCGAACACTGGCAGGCAAGAATCAAACCAAATCGAGCTTACTATGGGCTGCACTGTTCTTGCTCGCTCGAGGACTGTTGCCATGCTCCTGGACGATGCCTCGGTCAAGCCCAGCGCCCCCAGCCCCGACCCGAGCCGTGAGAAAGGGAGGAGGAGAGAAGGCAGCACCCCGGACCCCCCCTATTTTCTTCCCAGCATTCTGCACGTCGCCGACCACCCTGCCCTCGCCAGCGTCGACCCACAGCACGCCGCAGCCGAGACCAAAGCCCCCCAGCACACGAGCAAGGCCGCCGTGCCCAGTGTCGCTCGACGCACGCGCCCAGGGCCCCCGCTCCGGTGAGCTTCTGGACACCCTCTTCCTCGATGCTCCGGCCTATAAAAGGCCCCGCCGATCAAACGAACCAACGCACCCCGTCCCCAGCTACCTCCCAGACACGCTCGTTTCGCCCCGCTTGCTCTAGCTCGACGACGCCAGCTCCGCCGGCGAGGTACTAGACGTGGAGAGCGCCGCCACGTTCGACCACCTGGGAGCAAGCCGCCACTGGGAATCGGAGGAGGAGTCACGCCGCAGTCGTTTCCACCCCTCGCCATCAAGATCTTCTTCCTCTATGCACGCCGCCGTCGCCGTCGTCGTCTTCACTGCTCGCAGGTGAGCTCCGCCCCTCTCCGTCGAGACGATGGCTGTGAGCCGTTGGATCAAGATCGTTCGGTAGCGTACCGGTTCGGAGGAGTTAAGTGACCTGACCAGTGGGACTCCCCTGTCAGGTTCCATTTTTATTTCTCCCGCCGTGCGAAACGTTTTCTGGGCCGGCCCGTTCGGGTTCTGTTCAGAATCGGCCCAGCTCGTTAGAAATCAGTCCGTTTCATTTTTATTATTTTCCCGCCCTTTTCCAATTAATTCGAATATGATTCAGAGATGATTTTCAAACTAAAATTCCAAGAGATTTACAAATCCATTTTTAGCAAATGAATATGCGTTGGAAAGCTTGTAAAATGCTCGAGCCTGTAGAATTGGTTAGAATTCCATCTGAGTTGGGAATTTAATTAGATATGAATAGTGTGACCCTAGCTTTATTAATCATAAAAGATTTCTAGAAAATTGTTTAAGCCCCCTAAAATCAGGAAAATTAAATTGTGAACTCACCAATGACCTCCCCTACTGTTAGTCAACCCTAATCAACTCCAAACCTTGTTAGTGTTATCAATTAGACCCTAACCCAACTCTAGTTAGGCACATGAAATGATAGATCCCTATCATACACTTAGAATTAATTTGCCCTCTTTACCAATTCACTTAGTTAATCCCTCCCCACTTGAACTAGTCTTAGTACCCCTAAACCAATACCAATGCTTAGAAAGTGAACAACATATGACACTTAGTAGAGAATCTAACTTGCACACTTGAAGAAAACTTAGAAGAAAAACTTACCATCCAACACCATAAAATGCAACATGAATGCTATTGTTAGCCAACAAAGATGTGTGCTTGGTGTGTTGTTAGCATTGTGTAGTGATTGTGTGCTTTGTGTTTATTCGTTATTAGACGCTAGTGTTGCCAAGGAGGATATTGGAGGGGATTATTATCAAGAAGAAGAATACCCCGGACACTTTGCCAACCAAGGCAAGCCATCTTTTGATTCATACTCCCAATGCCTAGTTTTACTATTGCATTCTACTTGTCTTAAGTAAATTGCATGATTGAATTGCTAGAGTAGAATGATAGAAGTATAGTGATACCTTGCTTAGCAAGAGCATCAAGCTGAGTTTATCCAATCATATTTAGCAGTATCATCACTCCAGGTAGTTGCTTAGTCGCTAATAATATTGAGGCCATCTATAAGGGGAACTCTATTTGAAAAGGTGGTGACTTGAACTTGAAACTTGAATTGGAGATTGCTCCTACATAATGGCTTTATGAAAGAAATTAATCTTGACTAAGAACTATGAAATGTATTTCTCAATGACAACGAGTGATGTACTATGGGAGCCAACCATACCGTACGACCACATTACCCCTGAATGGGAAGGGGCTTATTCCTAGCTTGTTTATTCTAGTATGGGAGGTCTTGTTTCATCCTTTATAGAAGTATTCCATGCGTGGTTGCTTCCGAACCAAGTGGTCATTGGAAATTTTCCTTCCTGAAGATTTCCATCCGTCCGGCATCCCGGAGCGGGCAAAACTAGAGGCGCCGGAACGGGGAAATCCGTGTCTCGGGCTCTAGGGAAGGATCCTATACTAGAGTAGACAAGTGAAAGAGTTTGTTTGATTATCTGAACCCCGCATACTTGTGTATGACGATACGTGGATTTCTCCCGGCAGATGTATCGATTCTTGTGGGTAAAGTGTACCCCTCTGCAGAGGTTTTCAAACTATTCGAATAGCCGAGTCCGCGGTTATGGACAGTTGGCAAGCTGTACTTGACTTTTGTCAGGACTAAAAGTGACAATGGTGAACATGGTGAATGACTTGACTTGACAATGATGTTGACACACTTGAAGTTCCTCTTTAGAATGAACTTAGAGAACTAAACCCCCTTTTCTACCAATGAACCTTCTTGGGAAATAAAACTAGCTTTTGCAAATAAACTTAGTGCTTAGTCCACTATACCAAACTTGCATACCTACGTTATCATTTCATTTATAAGATGGTTTGCGAGTGCATCCAATGTACTCATGGCTGTGTCCCTGGCTATCAACTTGGCCAGACTATGGGGAAGAATATCAAGAGGAAGGGTATGAACAAGAGTACCAGAACTAAGCTCGTCTCCATGAGTTGTCGTTGCCTGTAGGGTGAAGGCATGGACCCAAAGACGTTATTTCCGCTGCTATATTGTGTTGTAATATGAACTTGGTCTCTATGACCATTGTATTTGAATCATCGTATTGTAATGTCCCTGGAACTGGTTACCAACTACGTTATGTATATCGCAACAATGGTTCTAGGATTGCGGTGGAATACATAACGGGCACTTCAAATTTGTATCAAATTTGAGGTCGTCACAAGTTGGTATCAGAGCCTAGGCTGACCTTAGGAGACCTTAGTTAGAATGGGCGTTAAATGAAAAATTGATAAAAGCAAAGATATAAGTAATGGTTGCAAAATTGCTTAGTCTTTCCTCTCTATTTGCAAAGTTTTATACATACTTCAGTTTTTGCCTACTTAAAATTTTGCACACTTGAGTTGATCACTAACTTAAGCTAATATAAAATTTTGTAGATGGCCCCGGTATTCGTTGAGCACTACCAGTTGGGCCATGGTGGCAGCCTTTGTTTCGAGCGCGACCTCACCACCCTGACCTTGTTCCTGGATCGTTTATATCCGGAGTTCAAGGGAGCCGTGCTCAATGAGCACCCGGATGGAGAGCTACGATGGCTTATCAGGGCCAGTTGCCGTGGCAAGAAGGGGAATTTGGGTTCTCCAAGGATCAAGTTCGAGCTTGTGGAGAACACTTGGGCCGATGGTTTGGTCCGAGCGATGCAGGAGATGCACGCCCGCTTGTGCGGACTGCATGTTGAGGAGGTTCAGGGAGAGCACTTTAGGAACTTTGCTCGGCGTGATGCGGACGGGCGTCCCGCAAACATGCCCGGGCAGAATGAGCCGAGTACCTACATCGATCACATGGACTTCTTGCTGTACTCCACTCAGCAGGAGGCCGATCGTGCCCGTACCAAGGCCAACCTTGAGCACTTCGCACTGGTGGAGGCACGGAGCACTATCAGGATTCTTGCGAAGGAGCGCAAGAGCCTTCGTCACCAGCGCGATGAGAAGGATCAGGACATTGAGGAGTTGAAGGCCAATGTGGCTGAGCTGACTGAGTACATTGAGAGTCTTGAGGATCACCTTGGTGAGGAGGAAGGCATTGATCTCCGCAAGGAGGATAATGCCCTCATTAGTGATGAGGATGACTTCATGGAGGACCTTGATGATCCGGAAGATGGTGGGCATAATGGATTCATTGTGAGTGATGAGGAGGAAGACCCCGAGGAGCCTGATGTTTAGATTGGAGACTTCCATGTTATCTAGTTATGAGTTCATCTTGTTTCACTTCGTGTAGGTGTGAGTTGTACCCCCCTCTCTAGTAGACGAGTCGCAATGGTTTGATGTAAACCATTTGTAATGTGTGAACTCGTATGTATGATATGTTTGATGAGTGTTGAATAAAATATGAATTTAGCTCTTAAGGCCTTAGTAAAACACAAATTGCATCATCCATATTACCTTTAAATCTTAGCAAAAATTAGCTTTTCCCTCTTGTCTTACACACATTATCTTCAGATGCCGCAAGCACCACCACCCCCGAACCCGGAAATGGCCGAACTGCTAAGGTTGATCATGGAAGATCGAGAAGCAGCCTGAGCTGAGCGCCAAGCTAACTTGGCCACTCTTCAGCAATTAACCCAGATGGCAATGAACCACAACAATGGCAATGACAATGGCAATGTTGAAGGAGAAAACAATGGCAATGGTGATCACCGATCCAAGTTAAGGAGTTTCCAGAACACCAATCCACCTATATTCACTAAGTCTGAAGAACCCTTAGATGCAGATGACTGGCTTCGCACTATGGAAAACAATTTGGCAGTCGCCGAAGTTGGTGAAAATGAGAAGGTTTTGTACACCACCCACTACCTTGCGGGAGCCGCAAGAGCTTGGTGGGATAGCACCCGTGCAATGCAAGCCCCAGGGTATGTGATGCCTTGGGAGGAGTTCAAGAGCAAGTTTAGCAAGGCCCATGTTCCTTTGGGATTGGTTAAAAGGATGAGAGATGAGTTCAGAAATCTAAAGCAAGGTTCCCTATCTGTGGTGGATTACCGTGACAAGTTTCTTACCTTGTCTAGGTATGCCCCAGATGACACCGACACCACTGAAAAGAAGCAAGAAAGGTTTCTGGATGGACTTCATGATGAGATGCAATGTGTCTTGGTCAGCATTCACTTTGCCGACCTGGAGTCATTGGTTGACTCTGCCATTCAGATGGAAGGCAAACTCAAGCAAGCGGCCGAGAACCGCAAGCGCCGTATGATATATCAAGGCAACTCGAGCAACTCGCAGAAGCCAAGGGGAAATGCACCTATGGGTTTCGCCCCAAGACCTATGAGGCCATCTGCACCTGCTCCACGTCCCAACTATCCCAACCGTCCGCCCAGCAACAACTTCAACCGTGCACCTCCAAGACCTAGTGGCAACAACTTCAACACCAATACTCCAAGGCCAAATGGCGCCCCTGTGTTACCCAAGCCTGGTGACAAGTCTGGAGTTACCTGTTATGAGTGCAGACTCAAAGGGCACTACTCCAATGAGTGCCCCAAGAAGCTGAATGATGCATCCAAGACCACTGCTCCTGCACAGCAGTAGCGCCGTGTTGGAAATGGCAAAAACTATCCACCAAGGAACCCGCCTCACTCCCAAGGCCGTCTGAACCACATGAATGTTGAAGAAGCTCAGGAAGCAACCGACGTTGTGCTTGGTATGTTCCCTGTTAACTCAATTCTTGCAAGAGTTCTGTTTGATTCTAGAGCTTCACACTCATTTGTTACCCAATTATTCGTTGATAAAAGGGGACTTCAACCCACACCCCTGAAAGAGTTCATGTCTATGCAAATTCCCGGGTCGATAACCAAAGCCAGTTGTACCTTCTTGGCAGTGCCCATAGAAATCCATGGGATCTTATTCTTAGCCAGTTTGATTGTGTTAGGAACCAAAGGATTGGAAGTGGTCCTAGGTATGGATTGGATGTCTCAACACCAAGGAATTATAGATTGCGCCAAAAAGACCATCACCATGAGGAGTAATCATGGAGTTTTAGTAAAACATGTGTCAGTTAAACCCACCCAAAGCCCCAGATGTCATAAGAGTATCTCAGGGCCAACCATAAAGGAAGTTCCCATCGTCTGTGAATACCCGGATGTTTTTCCTGATGAGCTACCCAGAATGCCACCGGATCGGGATATTGAGTTTGTCATTGAGCTTATCCCCGGAACTGGATCTATAGCCCAACGACCCTATCGTATGAATCCAGCTGAGCTAGTAGAGTTGAAGAAGCAATTAGATGACCTTTTGAGTAAGGGATTGATTCAGCCAAGTTCTTCTGCTTGGAGATCACCCGTTCTGTTTGTGGATAAAAGTGACGGTTCTAGCCGACTGTGCACTGATTACCGCAAGCTCAACAACGTGACCATCAAGAACAAGTATCCTCTCCCAAAGATTGAAGATTTGTTTGACCAATTGACTGGAGCTAGAGTCTTCTCAAAGATAGATCTCAGAACTGGATACCACCAACTGAAGATCCGTGCAACGGATATCCCCAAAACAGCCTTCACTACCCGATACGGATTGTATGAGTACACCGTAATGTCATTTGGATTAACCAATGCCCCTGCTTATTTCATGAACCTCATGAATAAGGTTTTTATGAAATTCTTGGATAAGTTTGTTGTTGTCTTCATTGATGACATTCTTATCTACTCCAAATCCGAAGAAGAGCATGCAACCCATTTGAGATTAATCTTAGAAACCTTAAGAGAGCATCAGCTGTATGCCAAGTTCAGTAAATGTGAGTTCTGGTTGAAGGAAGTTGGATTCTTAGGCCATGTATTATCAGCGGGAGGAATATCCGTGGACCCCAAGAAGATCAAATCAGTCATGGAATGGGAAGCTCCTACCACTCAAACTGAAGTTAGAGGTTTTCTCGGATTAGCCGGATATTACCGCAAATTTGTTGAAGGGTTTTCAAGCATTGCCCGGCCAATGACCCAACTGTTGAAGAAAGACAAGAAGTTTGAATGGACCCCTAAGTGTGAAGAGAGTTTTCAAGAGCTCAAGAAGCGACTGGTGACCGCCCCCGTCCTAACCATGCCCGATATCACCAAAAACTTTGATGTCTATTGCGACGCTTCCAAACTTGGACTTGGTTGTGTATTGATGCAAGAAGGCAAGGTCATAGCTTACCTCTCTCGGCAGCTTCGACCTCATGAAGAAAACTATCCAAC
>QXEO01000553.1:21427198-21441279 GCA_007115705.1 Dactylis glomerata | reverse complement strand
CCTCTACAAACCATATAAACGGGTTTCGAGCCCTGAAAAAATCCCAGAGTCGTAGTCACGACGGGCGTCCATATTTCATGTACATTGTATGATCTTCTTTCTGAATCCCAATGCAATATCCCCAAATTGCTAACTTTAATGACATTCCTCCATGATGGCAACTAATACATATGATTGGCCCACAAAAGTGGAGCAATAAATGGAGAAAAAACAATAATAGTCGTTCACCACCGAACCATAATTAGGGTTATATCATTGTCACTTGTCACTTTGCCTTGTACATATGTTATATTTCATGACCCTATTTGTATCGTATCGTGAAGAATCCTCGTCCACACCCTTCTACAGTTGGGTACGCATTATTAGACCCTCTACAAACCATATACAGGTTTTGACCCCTAAAAAAATCCCAGAGTCGTAGTCACACGGGGCGTCCATATTTCATGTACATTGTATGATCTTCTTTCTGATTCCCAATGCAATATCCCCAAATTGCTAACTTTAATGACATTCCTCCATGATGGCAACTAATACATATGATTGGCCCACAAAAGTGGAGCAATAAATGGAGAAAAAAAATAGTCGTTCACCACCAAACCATAATTAGGGTTATATCATTGTCACTTCTTGTCACTTTGCCTTCGTACATATGTTATATTTCATGACCCTATTTGTACCAGTATCGCGAAGAATCCTCGTCCACACCCTTCTATGGTTGGGTTGCGCATTATTAGACCCTCTACAAACCACTACACGGGTTTTGACCCCTAAAAAAATCCCAGAGTCGTAGTCATGGCGGGCGTCATATTTCATGTATATTGTATGATCTTCTTTCTGATTCCCAATGCATATCCCAAATTGCTAACTTTAAGACATTCCTCCATGATGTCAACTAATACATATGATTGGCCCACAAAAGTGGAGCAATAAATGGAGAAAAAAACAATAATAGTTGTTCACTACCAAACCATAATTAGGATTATATTATTGTCACTTATTGTCACTTTGCCTTCGTACATATGTTATATTTCATGACCCTATTTGTACTGTATCCCGAAGAATCCTCGTCCACACCCTTCTACGGTTGGGTAGCGCATTCTTAGACCCTCTACAAACACTACATAGGTTTTGACCCCTAAAAAAATCCCAGAGTCATAGTCACGGCTGGGAGTCCATATTTTATGTACATTGTATGATCTTCTTTGTGAATCCCAATGCAATATCCCCAAATTGCTAAATTTAATGACATTCCTGCATGATGGCAACTAATACATATGATTGGCCCACAAAAGTGGAGCAATAAATGGAGAAAAAACAATAATTGTCATTCACCACCAAACCATAATTAGGGTTATATCATTGTCACTTATTGTCACTTTGCCTTCGTACATATGTTATATTTCATGACCCTATTTGAACCGTATCGCGAAGAATCCTCGTCCAAGCCCTTCTACGGTTGGGTAGCACATTATTAGACCCTCTACAAACCACTACACGGGTTTTGACCCCTAAACAAATCCCAGAGTCGTAGTCACAGCGGGCGTCCATATTTCATGTACATTGTATGATCTTCTTTCTGATTCCCAATGCAGTATCCCCAAACTGCTAACTTTAATGACATTCCTCCATGATGGCAACTAATACATATGATTGGCCCACAAAAGTGGAGCAATAAATGGAGAAAAAATAATAATGGTCGTTCACCACCGAACCATAATTAGGGTTATATTATTGTCACTTATTGTCACTTTGCCTTCATACATATGTTATATTTCATGACCCTATTTGTACCGTATCGTGAAGAATCCTTGTCTACACTATTCTACGGTTGGGCAGCGCATTATTAGACCCTCTACAAACCACTACACAGGTTTTGACCCCTAAAAAGATCCCAGAGTCGTAGTCACGACGGGTGTCCATATTTCATGTACATTGTATGATCTTCTTTCTGATTCCCAATGCAATATCTCCAAATTTCTAACTTTAATGATATTCCTCCATGATGGCAACTAATACATATGGTTGGCCCACAAAAGTGGAGCAATAAATGGAGAAAAAATAATAATAGTCATTCACCACCGAACCATAATTAGGGTTATATCATTGTCACTTTGCCTTCGTACATATGTTATATTCATGACCCTATTTGTACCGTATCGTGAAGAATCCTTATCCACACCCTTCTATGGTTGGGTAGCACATTATTCGACCCTGTACAAACCACTATGCGGGTTTTGACCCCTAACAAAATCCCAGAGTCGTACTCATGGCGGGCGTCCATATTTCATGTACATTGTATGATCTTCTTTCTGATTCCCAATGCAATATCCCCAAATTGCTAACTTTAATGACATTCCTCCATGATGGCAACAAATACATATGATTGGCGCACAAAAGTGGAGCAATAAATGGAGAAAAAACAATAATAGTCGTTCACCACCGAACCATAATTAGGGTTATATCATTGTCACTTATTGTTACATTGCCTTCGTACATATGTTATATTTTATGACCCTATTTGTACCGTATCGCAAAGAATTCTCATCCACACCCTTCTACGGTTGGGTAGCGCATTATTAGACCCTTGACAAACCACTACACGGGTTTTGACCCCTAAAAAGATCCCAGAGTCGTAGTCACGGTGGGCGTCCATATTTCATGTACATTGTATGATCTCCTTTCTGATTGGCAATGCAATATCCCCAAATTGCAAACTTTAATGACATTCCTCCATGATAGCAACTAATACATATGATTGGCCCACAAACGTGGAGCAATAAATGGAGAAAAAACAATAATTGTTGTCCACCACCGAACCATAATTAGGGTTATATCATTGTCACTTATTATCACTTTGCCTTCGTACATATGTTATATTTCATGACCCTATTTGTACCGTATCATGAAGAATCCTCGTCCACACCCTTCTACGGTTGGGTAGCACATTATTAGACACTTTACAAACCACTACACAGGTTTTGACCCCTAAAAAAATCCCAGAGTCATAGTCACGGCGGGCGTCCATATTTCATGTTCATTGTATGATCTTCCTTCTGATTCCCAAAGCAATATCCCCAAATTGCTAACTTTAATGACATTCCTCCATGATGGAAACTAATATATATGATTGGACCACAAAAGTGGAGCAATAAATGGAGAAAAACAATAATAGTCGTTCACCACCGAACCATAATTAGGGTTATATCATTGTCACTTATTGTCACTTTCCTTCGTACATATGTTATATTTCATGACCCTATTTGTACTGTATCGGGAAGAATCCTCGTCCACACTCTTCTACGGTTGGGTAGCGCATTCTTAGACCCTCTACAAACTACTACACAGGTTTTGACCCCTAAAAAAATCCCAGAGTCGTAGTCACGACGGGAGTCCATATTTTATGTACATTGTATGATCTTCTTTCTGAATCCCAATGCAATATCCCCAAATTGCTAAATTTAATGACATTCCTGTATGATGGCAACTAATACATATGATTGGCCCACAAAAGTGGAGCAATAAATGGAGAAAAATCAATAATTGTCGTTCACCACCAAACCATAATTAGGGTTATATCATTGTCACTTTGCCTTCGTACATATGTTATATTTCATGACCCTATTTGAACTGTATCGTGAAGAATCCTCGTCCAAGCCCTTCTACGGTTGGGTAGCACATTATTAGACCCTCTACAAACCACTACATGGGTTTTGACCCCTAAAAAAATCCCAGAGTCGTAGTCATAGCGGGCGTCCATATTTCATGTACATTGTATGATCTTCTTTCTGATTCCCAATGCAGTATCCCCAAACTGCTAACTTTAATGACATTCCTCCATGATGGCAACTAATACATATGATTGGCCCACAAAAGTGGACCAATAAATGGAGAAAAAACAATAATGGTCATTCACCACCAAACCATAATTAGGGTTATATCATTGTCACTTATTATCACTTTGCCTTCGTACATATGTTATATTTCATGACCCTATTTGTATCGTATCACGAAGAATCCTCGTCTACACTATTCTACGGTTGGGCAGCGCATTATTAGACCCTCTACAAACCACTACACAGGTTTTGACCCCTAAAAAGATCCCAGAGTCGTAGTCACGGCGGGCGTCCATATTTCATGTACATTGTATGATCTTCTTTCTGATTCCCAATGTAATATCCCCAAATTGCTAACTTTAATGACATTCCTCCATGATGGCAACTAATACATATGATTAGCCCACAAAAGTGGAGCAATAAATGGAGAAAAAACAATAATAGTCGTTCACCACCGAACCATAATTAGGGTTATATCATTGTCACTTATTGTCACTTTGCCTTTGTACATATGTTATATTTCATGACCCTATTTGTATCGTATCGCGAAGAATTCTCGTCCACACCCTTCTACAGTTGGGTAACGCATTGTTAGACCCTCTACAAACCATATACACGGGTTTCGAGCCCTGAAAAAATCCCAGAGTCGTAGTCACGACGGGCGTCCATATTTCATGTACATTGTATGATCTTCTTTCTGAATCCCAATGCAATATCCCCAAATTGCTAACTTTAATGACATTCCTCCATGATGGCAACTAATACATATGATTGGCCCACAAAAGTGGAGCAATAAATGGAGAGAAAAAAATAGTCGTTCACCACCAAACCATAATTAGGGTTATATCATTGTCACTTATTGTCACTTTGCCTTCGTACATATGTTATATTTCATGACCCTATTTGTACCGTATCGCGAAGAATCCTCGTCCACACCCTTCTACGGTTGGGTTAGCGCATTATTAGACCCTCTACAAACCACTACACGGGTTTTGACCCCTAAAAAATCCCAGAGTCGTAGTCACGACGGGCGTCCATATTTCATGTACATTGTATGATCTTCTTTCTGATTCCAATGCAATATCCCAAATTGCTAACTTTAATGACATTCCTCCATGATGGCAACTAATACATATGATTGGCCCACAAAAGTGGAGCAATAAATGGAGAAAAAAATAATAGTCGTTCACCACCAAACCATAATTAGGGTTATATCATTGTCACTTATTGTCACTTTGCCTTCGTACATATGTTATATTTCATGACCCTATTTGTACCGTATCGCGAAGAATCCTCGTCCACACCCTTCTACGGTTGGGTAGCGCATTATTAGACCCTCTACAAACCACTACACGGGTTTTGACCCCTAAAAAAATCCCAGAGTCGTAGTCATGGCGGGCGTCCATATTTCATGTACATTGTATGATCTTCTTTCTGATTCCCAATGCAATATCCCCAAATTGCTAACTTTAATGACATTCCTCCATGATGGCAACTAATACATATGATTGGCCCACAAAAGTGGAGCAATAAATGGAGAAAAAACAATAATAGTCGTTCACCACCGAACCATAATTAGGGTTATAGTCATTGTCACTTATTGTCACTTTGCCTTCGTACATATGTTATATTTCATGACCCTATTTGTACCATATCAAAAGGAATCCTCGTCCACACCCTTCTACGGTTGGGTAGCGCATTATTAGACCCTCTACAAACCACTACATAGGTTTTGACCCCTAAAAAAAATCCCAGAGTCGTAGTCACGGCGGGCGTCCATATTTCATGTACATTGTATGATCTTCTTTCTGATCCCAATGCAATATCCCCAAATTGCTAATTTAATGACATTCCTCATGATGGCAACTAATACATATGATTGGCCACAAAAGTGGAGCAATAAATGGAGAAAAAACAATAATTGTCATTCACCACCAAACCATAATTAGGGTTATATCATTGTCACTTATTGTCACTTTGCCTTCGTACATATGTTATATTTCATGACCCTATTTGAACCGTATCGCGAAAAATCCTCATCCACACCCTTCTACGGTTGGGTAGCACATTATTAGACCCTCTACAAACCACTACATGGGTTTTGACCCCTAAACAAATCCCAGAGTCGTAGTCACAGCGGGCGTCCATATTTCATGTACATAAATTGCTAACTTTAATGACATTCCTCCATGATGGCAACTAATACATATGATTGGCCCACAAAAGTGGAGCAATAAATGGAGAAAAAACAATAATAGTCGTTCACCACCGAACCATAATTAGGGTTATATTATTGTCACTTATTGTCACTTTGCCTTCGTACATATGTTATATTTCATGACCCTATTTGTACCGTATCGCGAAGAATCCTCGTCCACACCCTTCTACGGTTGGGTAGCGCATTATTAGACCCTCTACAAACCACTACATAGGTTTTGACCCCTAAAAAAATCCCAGAGTCGTAGTCCACGCTGGGCGTCCATATTTCATGTACATTGTATGATCTTCTTTCTGATTCCCAATGCAATATCCCCAAATTGCTAACTTTAATGACATTCCTCCATGATGGCAACTAATACATATGATTGGCCCACAAAAGTGGAGCAATAAATGGAGAAAAAACAATAATAGTCGTTCACCACCAAACCATAATTAGGGTTATATCATTGTCACTTATTGTCACTTTGCCTTCGTACATATGTTATATTTCATGACCCTATTTGTACCGTATCGCGAAGAATCCTCGTCCACACCCTTCTACGGTTGGGTAGCGCATTATTAGACCCTCTACAAACCAATACACGGGTTTTGACCCCTAAAAAATCCCAGAGTCGTAGTCACAGCGGGCGTCCATATTTCATGTACATTGTATGATCTTCTTTCTGATTCCCAATGCAATATCCCCAAATTGCTAACTTTAATGACATTCCTCCATGATGGCAACTAATACATATGATTGGCCCACAAAAGTGGAGCAATAAATGGAGAAAAAACAATAATAGTCGTTCACCACCGAACCATAATTAGGGTTATATCATTGTCACTTATTGTTACTTTGCCTTCGTACATATGTTATATTTCATGACCCTATTTGTACCGTATCGCGAAGAATCCTCATCCACACCCTTCTACGGTTGGGTAGCGCATTATTAGACCCTCGACAAACCACTACACAGGTTTTGACCCCTAAAAAGATCCCAGAGTCGTAGTCACGGTGGGCATCCATATTTCATGTACATTGTATGATCTCCTTTCTGATTCCCAATGCAATATCCCCAAATTGCTAACTTTAATGACATTCCTCCATGATAGCAACTAATACATATGATTGGCCCACAAACGTGGAGCAATAAATGGAGAAAAAACAATAATTGTTGTCACCACCGAACCATAATTAGGGTTATATTATTGTCACTATTGTCACTTTGCCTTCGTACATATGTTATATTTCATGACCCTATTTGTACCGTATCATGAAGAATCCTCGTCCACACCCTTCTACGGTTGGGTAGCGCATTATTAGACCCTTACAACCACTACACGGGTTTTGACCCTAAAAAAATCCCAGAGTCGTAGTCACGGCGGGCGTCCATATTTCATGTACATTGTATGATCTTCCTTCTAATTCCCAATGCAATATCCCCAAATTGCTAACTTTAATGACATTCCTCCATGATGGAAACTAATATATATGATTGGACCACAAAAGTGGAGCAATAAATGGAGAAAAATAATAATAGTCGTTCACCACCGAACCATAATTAGGGTTATATCATTGTCACTTATTGTCACTTTTCCTTAGTTCATATGTTATATTCATGACCCTATTTGTACCGTATGGCGAAGAATCCTCGTGCACACCCTTCTACGGTTGGTTAGCGCATTATTAGACCCTCTACAAACCACTACGTGGGTTTAGACCCCTAAAAGGATCCCAGAGTCATAGTCACGGCGGGCGTCCATATTTCACGTACATTGTATGATCTTCTTTCTGATTCCCAATGCAATATCCCCAAATTGCTAACTTTAATGACATTCCTCCATGATGTCAACTAATACATATGATTGGCCCACAAAAGTGGAGCAATAAATGGAGAAAAAACAATAATAGTCGTTCACCACCGAAGCATAATTAGGGTTATATCATTATCACTTATTATCACTTTTCCTTCGTACATATGTTATATTTCATGACCCTATTTGTACTGTATCGCAAAGAATTCTCGTCCACACCGTTCTACGGTTGGGTAGCGCATTATGAGACCCTCAACAAACCACTACACGGGTTTTGACTCCTAAAAAGATCCCAAAGCCATAGTCACGGCGGGCCTCCATATTTCATGTATATTGCATGATCTTCTTTCTGATTCCTAATGCAATATCTCCAAATTGCTAACTTTAATGATATTCCTCCATGATGGCAACTAATACATATGATTGGCCCACAAAAGTGGAGCAATAAATGGAGAAAAAGCAATAATAGTCGTTCACCACCGAACCATAATTAGGGTTATATCATTATCACTTATTGTCACTTTTCCTTCGTACATATGTTATATTTCATGACCCTATTTGTACCGTATCGCGAAGAATTCTCGTCCACACCCTGCTACGGTTGGGTACCGCATTATTAGACCCTCTACAAGCCACTACACAGGTTTTGACCCCTAAAAAGATCCCAAAGCCGTAGTCACGGTGGGCGTTCATATTTCATGTACATTGTATGATCTTCTTTCTGATTCCCAATGCAATATCCCCAAATTGCTAACTTTAATGACATTCCTCTATAATGGCAACCAATACATATGATTGTCCCACAAAAGTGGAGCATTAAATGGAGAAAATACAATAATAGTCGTTAACTACCGAACCATAATTAGGATTATATCATTGTCACTTATTGTCACTTTGCCTTCGTACATATGTTATATTTCATGACCCTATTTGTACTGTGTCCCGAAGAATCCTTGTCCACACCCTTCTACGGTTGGGTAGCACATTATTAGACCCTCTACAAACCACTACACGGGTTTTGACCCCTAAAAAAATCTCAGAATCGTAGTCACGGCGGGCGTCCATATTTCATGTACATTGTATGATCTTCTTTCTGATTCCCAATGCAATATCTCCAAATTGCTAACTTTAATGACATTCCTCCATGATGGCAACTAATACATATGACTGGCCCACGAAAGTGGAGCAATAAATGGAGAAAAAACAATAATAGTCGTTCACACCGAAACCATATTAGGGTTATATCATTGTCACTTATTGTCACTTTGCCTTCGTACATATGTTATATTTCATGACCCTATTTGTACCGTATCCGAAGAATCCTCGTCCACACCTTCTACGGTTGGGTAGCGCATTATTAGACCCTCTACAAACCACTACATAGGTTTTGACCCCTAAAAAGATCCCAGAGTCGTAGTCACGGCGGGAGTCCATATTTATGTACATTGTATGATCTTCTTTGTGAATCCCAATGCAATATCCCCAAATTGCTAAATTTAATGACATTCCTGCATGATGGCAACTAATACATATGATTGGCCCACAAAAGTGGAGCAATAAATGGAGAAAAAACAATAATTGTCATTCACCACCAAACCATAATTAGGGTTATATCATTGTCACTTATTGTCACTTTGCCTTCGTACATATGTTATATTTCATGACCCTATTTGAACCGTATCGCGAAGAATCCTCGTCCAAGCCCTTCTACGGTTGGGTAGCACATTATTAGACCCTCTACAAACCACTACACGGGTTTTGACCCCTAAACAAATCCCAGAGTCGTAGTCACAGCGGGCGTCCATATTTCATGTACATTGTATGATCTTCTTTCTGATTCCCAATGCAGTATCCCCAAACTGCTAACTTTAATGACATTCCTCCATGATGGAAACTAATACATATGATTGGCCCACAAAAGTGGAGCAATAAATGGAGAAAAATAATAATAGTCCGTTCACCACCGAACCATAATTAGGGTTATATTATTGTCACTTATTGTCACTTTGCCTTCATACATATGTTATATTTATGACCCTATTTGTACCGTATCGCGAAGAATCCTAGTCCTACACCTCTTCTACGGTTGGGTAGCGCATTATTAGACCCTCTACAAACCACTACACAGGGTTTGACCCCTAAAAAAGATCCCAGAGTCGTAGTCACGGCGGGCGTCCATATTTCATGTACATTGTATGATCTTCTTTCTGATTCCCAATGCAATATCCCAAATTGCTAACTTTAATGACATTCCTCCATGATGTCAACTAATACATATGATTGGCCCACAAAAGTGGAGCAATAAATGGAGAAAAAACAATAATAGTTAGTCACCACCGAACCATAATTAGGTTATATCATTGTCACTTATGATCACTTTCTCGTACATATGTTATATTCATGACCCTATTTGTACCGTATCGGAAAGAATCCTCGTCCACACCCTTCTATCGGTTGGGTAGCACATTATTAGACCCTGTACAAACCACTATGCGGGTTTTGACCCCTAAAAAAAATCCCAGAGTCGTACTCATGGCGGGCGTCCATATTTCATGTACATTGTATGATCTTCTTTCTGATTCCCAATGCAATATCCCCAAATTGCTAACTTTAATGACATTCCTCCATGATGGCAACAAATACATATGATTGGCGCACAAAAGTGGAGCATAAATGGAGAAGAAAAACAAAAATAGTCGTTCACCACCGAACCATAATTAGGGTTATATCATTGTCACTTATTGTTACATTGCCTTCGTACATATGTTATATTTTATGACCCTATTTGTACCGTATCGCAAAGAATTCTCATCCACACCCTTCTACGGTTGGGTAGCGCATTATTAGACCCTTGACAAACCACTACACGGGTTTTGACCCCTAAAAAGATCCCAGAGCGTAGTCACGGTGGCGTCCATATTTCATGTACATTGTATGATCTCCTTTCTGATTGGCAATGCAATAATCCCCAAATTGCAAACTTTAATGACATTCCTCCATGATAGCAACTAATACATATGATTGGCCCACAAACGTGGAGCAATAAATGGAGAAAAAACAATAATTGTTGTCCACCACCGAACCATAATTAGGGTTATATTATTGTCACTTATTATCACTTTGCCTTCGTACATATGTTATATTTTATGACCCTATTTGTACCGTATCATGAAGAATCCTCGTCCACACCCTTCTACGGTTGGGTAGCGCATTATTAGACACTTTACAAACCCCTACACAGGTTTTGACCCCTAAAAAAATCCCAGAGTCATAGTCACAGCGGGCGTCCATATTTCATGTACATTGTATGATATTCCTTCTAATTCCCAATGCAATATCCCCAAATTGCTAACTTTAATGACATTCCTCCATGATGGAAACTAATATATATGATTGGACCACAAAAGTGGAGCAATAAATGGAGAAAAATAATAATAGTCGTTCACCACCGAACCATAATTAGGGTTATATCATTGTCACTTTTCCTTAGTTCATATGTTATATTCATGACCCTATTTGTACCGTATGGCGAAGAATCCTCGTGCACACCCTTCTACTGGTTGGGTTAGCACAATTAGTCGACCCCTAGTTACAAACCACTATGCGTGGTTTATGACCTCCTAAAAGATCCCAGGTCATACTTCACCTGGCGGCGGTCCATATTTCACTGTACATTGTATGATCTTCTTTCTGATTCCAATGCAATATCCCACAATTGCTAACGTTAATGGACATTCCTCATATGGCAACTAATACATATGATTGGCGCACAAAAGTGGAGCAATAAATGGAGAAAAACAATAATTATCATTCACACACAGAAACCATAATTAGGGTTATACATGTCACTGATTGTCACCTTTGTCCTTCGTACATATGTTTATATTTTATTGACCCTATTGTTACCGTATCGCGAAAGAAGTCTCATCCACCCCCTTCTACGGGTTGGGTAGCAGCATATTAGACCCCTCTGACAAACCACTACACCGGGTTTTGACCCTAAACAAGATCCAGAGTCGTAGTCAAGCGGGCGTCCATATTTCATGTACAGTGTATGATCTTCTTTCTGATTCCCAATGCAAGTATCCCCAAACTGCTAACTTTAATGACATTCCTCCATGATGGAAACTAATACATATGATGGCCCACAAAAGTGGAGCAAAAATGGAGAAAAAACTAATAATGGCCGTCACCACCGAACCATAATTAGGGTTATATTATGTCACTTATTGTCACTTTGCCTTCATCATATGTTATATTTCATGACCCTATTTGTACCCGTATCTGAAGAATCCTTGTCTACACACTTCTCGGTTGGGCAGCGCATTATTAGACCCTCTACAAACCACTACACAGGTTTTGACCCCTAAAAATTCCCAGAGCAGTAGTCACGACGGGGGTCCATATTTCATGTACATTGTATGATCTTCTTTCTGATTCCCAAATGCAATATCTCCAAATTTCTAACTTTAATGAATTCCTCCATGATGGCGACTAATACATTGGTTGACCACAAAAGTGGAGCAATAATGGAGAAAAATAAATAAGTCATTCACCACCGAACCATAATTAGGGTTATTTGCATTGTCACTTTGCCTTCGTACATATGTTATATTTCATGACCCTATTTGTACCGTATCGTGAAGAATCCTCGTCCACACCCTTCTATGGTTGGGTAGCGCATTATTAGACCCTGACAAACCACTATGCGGGTTTTGACCCTAAAAATCCCATTCGTCTCATGGCGGGCGTCCATATTTCATGTACATTGTATGATCTTCTTTCTGATTCCCAATGCAATATCCCCAAATTGCTAACTTTAATGACATTCCTCCATGATGGCAACTAATACATATGATGGCCACAAAAGTGGAGCAATAAATGGAGAAAAACAAAATATTCGTTCACCACCGAACCATAATTAGGGTTATATCATTGTCACTTATTGTCAGCCTTCGTACATATGTTATATTTATGACCCTATTTGTACCGTATCACGAAGAATCTCGTCCACACCCTTCCGGTTGGGTAGCGCATTATTAGACCTCTAAAACCACATACACGGGTTTTGACCCTAAAAAAGAATCCCAGAGTCGTAGTCACTAGGGGCGTCCATATTTCATGTACATTGTATGATCTCTTTCTGATTCCAATGCAATATCCTCCAAATTGCTAACTTTAATGACATTCCTCCATGATGGCAACTAATAATATGATTGTCCCACAAAAGTGTAGCAATAAATGGAGAAAGAAAAACTAATATGTCGTCACCACCGAACCATAATTAGGGTTATATCATTGTCACTTATTGTCACTTTGCCTTCGTACATATGTATATTTCATGACCCTATTTGTACCGTATCGGAAGAATCCTTGTCCACACCCTTCTAAGGTTGGGTAGCAGCATTATTAGACCCTTTACAAACACTACCAGGTTTTGACCCTAAAAATCCCAGAGTCGTAGTCAGGCGGGCGTCCATATTTCATGTACTTGTATGATATTCTTCTGATTCCCAATGCAATATCCCCAAATTGCTAACTTTAATGACATTCCCCATGATGGCAACTAATACATATGATTGGCCCACAAACGTGGAGCAATAAATGGAGAAAAATAATAATAGTCGTCACCACCGAACCATAATTAGGGTTCTATCATTGTCACTTATTGTCACTTGTTTTCATATTTATATTTCATGACCCTATTTGTACCGTATCGAAGAATCCTCGCACACCCTTCTACGGTTGGGTTAGCGCATTATTAGACCCTCTACAAACACCACTACATGGGTTTTGACCCAAAAAAATCCAGAGTCATAGTCACGCGGCGTCCGTCCATATTTCATGTACATTGTATGATCTTCTTTCTGATTCCCAATGCAATATCCCCAATTGCTAACTTTAATGACATTCTCCATGATGGCAACATACAATTGATTGGCCCACAAAAGTGGAGCAATAAATGGAGAAAAAACAATAATAGTCGTTCACACCGAACCATAATTAGGGTTATATCATTATACTTATATTCACTTTCCTTCGTACATATGTTATATTTTCATGACCCTATTTGTACGTATCGCAAAGAATCCGTCACCCTTTACGGTTGGGTTGGGTTAGCGCATTATTAGACCCTCACAAACCACTACACGGGTTTTGACCCCTAAAAAGATCCCAGCATTAGTCACGGGCGTCCATTCCTTTTCATGTACATTGTATGATCTTTTTCTGATT
>QXEO01000553.1:21412777-21422971 GCA_007115705.1 Dactylis glomerata | reverse complement strand
TTCGCCACCGAGACATAATTAGGGTTATATTATTGTCACTTTGCCTTCGTACATATGTTTTATTTTTTTGAAGCTTACATATGTTGTATTTCATGACCCTATTTGTATCGAATCACGAAGAATCCTCCGCCATACCCTTCTAAGGTTAGGTAGTGCATTATGAGACCCTCTATGAACCACTACATGGGTATTGAACCCTCAAAAAATCCCAGAGTCGTAGTCGCGGTGGGCTTCCATATTTCACGTACATTGTATGATCTTATTTTAGATTCCCCAATACAATATCCCTAAATTGGTAGCTTAAATGACATTCCACCATGATGGCAACCAATGAAGAGATTGTCTCACAAATGTGGAGCAACAAATAGAGAAAAAACTATACTAGTGTTCATCATCGGGCAAAATTAGGGTTATATTATTGTCACTTATTGTCACTTTACCTTCATCCATATATTATATTTCATGACCCTATTTGTACCGGATCACGAAGAATCCTCCTATACCATTCTAAGGTTGGGTAGTGCATTAGAGACCCTCTACGAACCACTACACGGGTATTGACCCCTAAAAAAACCCAGAGTCATAGTCGCGGTGGGCTTCCATATTTCATGTACATTGTATGATATATTTTTAGATTCCCCAATACAATATGCCTAAATTGCTAGCTTAAATGACATTCCTCCATGATGGCAACCAATCCAGATGATTGTCCCACAAAAGTGGAGCAACAAATGGAGAAAAAAAATATAATAGTCGTTCACTATCTAGCCATAATTAGGGTTATATTATTGTCACTTATTGTCACTTTGCCTTTGTACATGTGTTATATTTCAGGACCCTATTTGCACGGGATCATGAAGAATCCTCTTCCATACCATTCTACGGCTGGGTAGTGCATTATGAGACCCTCTACGAACCACTACACAGGTATTGACCCCTAAAAAAATCCCAGAGTCGTAGTCGCAGTGGGCTTCCATATTTCATGTACATTGTATGATCTTATTATTGATTCCCCAATACAATATTCCTAAATTGGTAGCTTAAATGACATTCCTCCATGATGGCAACCAATCCAGATGATTGTCCCACAAAGGTGGCACAACAAATGGAGAAAAAAATATACTAGTCGTTCACCACCGAGCCATAATTAGGGTTATATTATTGTCACTTCGCCTTTGTACATGTGTTATATTTCATGACCCTATTTGTAGCAGATCACGAAGAATCCTCTTCCATACCATTCTACGGCTGGGTAGTGCATTATGAGACCCTCTACGAACCACTACACGGGTATTGACCCCAAAAAATCCCAGAGTCGTAGTCGCAGTGGGCTTCCATAATTTAATGTACAATTGTATGATCTTATTTTGATTCCCCAATACATATCCCTAAATTGGGTAGCTTTAATGACATTCCCTCCTCGATTAAGGCCACCATCCAGATGATGGCCCACAAAAGTGGAGGGCGACAAATGGAGAATAACTATACTCGTTGTTCACCATCGAGGCCCTAATTAGGGGTTATATTATTGTCACTTGTATTCATACCATATGTATATTTCATGACACTATTATGTTCAGATCATGAAGAATCCTCCTTCAATACCCTCTAAGGTTGGGTAGTGCATTCTGATTCCTCTCTAACTACACAGTACAATGGGTATTGACCCCTAACAAAATCAAGAGTCATAGTCAACGTGTGCTTTCCATATTTCATGTATATTTATGCTCTTAATTTTTGATTCCTCCCCATACATATCCCTAACATTGGTAAGCTTAAATGACATTCCTCCATGATGGCAACCAATCCATTGATTGTCCCACAAAAATGGAGCAACAGATGGAGAAAGAACTATACTAGTCGTTCACCACCGAGACATAATTCGGGTTATATTATTGTCACTTTGCCTTCGTACATATGTTTTATTTTTTTGAAGCTTACATATGTTGTATTTCATGACCCTATTTGTACCAAATCACGAAGAATCCTCCGCCATACCCTTCTAAGGTTAGGTAGTGCATTATGAGACCCTCTATGAACCACTACATGGGTATTGAACCCTCAAAAAATCCAGAGTCGTAGTCGCGGTGGGCTTCCATATTCACGTACATTGTATGATCTTATTTTAGATTCCCCAATACAATATCCCTAAATTGGTAGCTTAAATGACATTCCACCATGATGGCAACCAATGAAGATGATTGTCTCACAAATGTGGAGCAACAAATAGAGAAAAAATTATACTAGTCGTTCATCATCGGGCCAAAATTAGGGTTATATTATTGTCACTTATTGTCACTTTACCTTCGTCCATATATTATATTTCATGACCCTATTTGTACCGGATCACGAAGAATCCTCCTACATACCATTCTAAGGTTGGGTAGTGCATTATGAGACCCTCTACGAACCACTACACGGGTATTGACCCCTAAAAAAACCCAGAGTCATAGTCGCGGTGGGTTTCCATATTTCATGTACATTGTATGATATATTTTTAGATTCCCCAATACAATATGCCTAAATTGCTAGCTTAAATGACATTCCTCCATGATGGCAACCAATCCAGATGATTGTCCCACAAAAGTGGAGCAACAAATGGAGAAAAAAAATATAATAGTCGTTCACTATCTAGCCATAATTAGGGTTATATTATTGTCACTTATTGTCACTTTGCCTTTGTACATGTGTTATATTTCAGGACCCTATTTGCACGGGATCATGAAGAATCCTCTTCCATACCATTCTACGGCTGGGTAGTGCATTATGAGACCCTCTACGAACCACTACACAGGTATTGACCCCTAAAAAAATCCCAGAGTCGTAGTTGCGGTGGGCTTCCATATTTCATGTACATTGTATGATCTTATTATTGATTCCCCAATACAATATTCCTAAATTGGTAGCTTAAATGACATTCCTCCATGATGGCAACCAATCCAGATGATTGTCCCACAAAGGTGGCGCAACAAATGGAGAAAAAAATATACTAGTCGTTCACCACCGAGCCATAATTAGGGTTATATTATTGTCACTTTGCCTTCGTACATATGTTGTATTTCATGACCCTATTTGTACCGGATCATGAAGAATCCTCCGCCATACCCTTCTAAGGTTGGGTTGTGCATTATGAGACCCTCTATGAACCACTACACGGGTATGGACCCCTAAAAAAATCCAGAGTCGTAGTCGCGGTGGGCTTTCATATTTCATGTACATTGTATGATCTATTTTTAGATTCCCCAATACAATATGCCTAAATTGCTAGCTTAAATAACATTCCTACATGATGGCAACCAATCCAGATGATTGTCCCACAACAGTGGAGCAACAAATGGAGAAAAATAATATACTAGTCGTTCACTATCGAGCCATAATTAGGGTTATATTATTGTCACTTATTGTCAATTTGCCTTCGTACATATCTTATATTTCATGACCCTATTTGTACAGGATCACTAAGAATCCTCTTTCATACCATTCTATGGTTGGGTGGTGCATTATGAGACCCTCTACAAACCACTACACGGGTATTGGCGCCAAAAAATCCCAGAGTCACAGTCACGGTGGGCTTCCATATTTCATGTACATTGTATGATCTTATTTTTGATTCCCCAATACAATATCCCTAAATTGGTAGCTTAAATGACATTCCTCCATGATGGCAACCAATCCAGATGATTGTCCCAAAAAAGTGGAGCAACAGATAGAGAAAAAACTATACTAGTTGTTCACCATCGAGCCATAATTAGGGTTATATTATTGTCACTTATTGTCACTTCACCTTTGTACATGTGTTATATTTCATGACCCTATTTGTACCGGATCATGAAGAATCCTCTTCCATACCATTCTACTACGGCTGCTAGTGCATTATGGGACCCTCTACGAACCACTACATAGGTATTGACCCCTAAAAAAAATCCCAGAGTCATAGTTGCGGTGGGATTCCATATCTCATGTACATTGAATGATCTTATTATTGATTCCCCAATACAATATTCCTAAATTGGTAGCTTAAATGACATTCCTCCATGATGGCAACCAATCCAAATGATTGTCCCACAAAAGTGGAGCAACAAATGGAGAAAAAACTATACTAGTCGTTCACCATCGAGCCATAACTAGGGTTATATGATTGTCACTTATTGTCACTTTGCCTTTGTACATATGTTATATTTCATCACCCTATTTGTACCGAATCATGAAGAATCCTCTTCCATACCATTCTACGGTTGGGTAGTGCATTATGAGACCCTCTACGAACCACTACAAGGGTATTGACCCCTAAAAAATCGTAGAGTCGTAGTCGCAGTGGGCTTCCATATTTCATGTACATTGTATGATCTTATTATTGATTCCCCCATACAATATCCCTAAATTGGTAGCTTAAATGAAATTCCACCATGATGGCAACCAATCCAGATGATTGTCTCACAAAAGTGGAGCAACAACTAGAGAAAAAACTATACTAGTCGTTCACCATCGAGCCATAATTAGGGTTATATTATTGTCACTTATTGTCACTTTACCTTCGTCTATATGTTATATTTAATGACACTATTTGTACCGGATCACGAAGAATCCTCCTCCATACCCTTCTAAGGTTAGGTAGTGCATTATGAGACCCTCTACGAATGACAACACGGGTATTGACCCCTAAAAAAATCCTAGAGTCGTAGTCGCAGTGGGCTTCCATATTTCATATACATTGTATGATCTTATTTTATATTCCCCAATACAATATGCCCAAATTGCTAGCTTAAATGACATTCCTCCATGATGGCTACCAATCCAGATGATTGTCCCACAAAGGTGGCGCAACAAATGGAGAAAAAAATATACTAGTCGTTCACCACCGAGCCATAATTAGGGTTATATTATTGTCACTTTGCCTTCGTACATATGTTGTATTTCATGACCCTATTTGTACCGGATCATGAAGAATCCTCCGCCATACCCTTCTAAGGTTGGGTTGTGCATTATGAGACCCTCTATGAACCACTACACGGGTATGGACCCCTAAAAAAATCCAGAGTCGTAGTCGCGGTGGGCTTTCATATTTCATGTACATTGTATGATCTATTTTTAGATTCCCCAATACAATATGCCTAAATTGCTAGCTTAAATAACATTCCTACATGATGGCAACCAATCCAGATGATTGTCCCACAACAGTGGAGCAACAAATGGAGAAAAGTAATATACTAGTCGTTCACTATCGAGCCATAATTAGGGTTATATTATTGTCACTTATTGTCAATTTGCCTTCGTACATATCTTATATTTCATGACCCTATTTGTACCGGATCACTAAGAATCCTCTTTTCATACCATTCTATGGTTGGGTGGTGCAATTATGAGACCCTCTACAAACCACTACACGGGTATTGGCGCCAAAAAATCCCAGAGTCATAGTCGCGGTGGGCCTTCCATATTTTCATGTACATTGTTATGATCTTATTTTTTGATTCCCCAATACAATATCCCTAAATTGGTAGCTTAATATGACATTCCTCCATGATGGCAACCAATCCAGATGATTGTCCCAAAAAAGTGGAGCAACAGATAGAGAAAAACTATACTAGTTGTTCACCATCGAGCCATAATTAGGTTATATTATTGTCACTTATTTGTCACTTCACCTTTGTACATGTGTTTATTATTCATGACCCTATTTGTACCGATCACTGAAGATCCTCTTCCATACCATTCTACGGCTGGCTAGTGCATTATGGGACCCTCTACGAACCACTACATAGTATTGACCCTAAAAAAAATCCCAGAGTCATAGTTGCGGTGGGATTCCATATCTCATGTACATTGAATGATCTTATTATTGATTCCCCAATACAATATTCCTAAATTGGTAGCTTAAATGACATTCCTCCATGATGGCAACCAATCCAAATGATTGTCCCACAAAAGTGGAGCAACAAATGGAGAAAAAACTATACTAGTCGTTCACCATCGAGCCATAACTAGGGTTATATGATTGTCACTTATTGTCACTTTGCCTTTGTACATATGTTATATTTCATCACCCTATTTGTACCGAATCATGAAGATCCTCTTCCATACCATTCTACGGTTGGGTAGTGCATTATGAGACCCTCTACGAACCACTACAAGGGTATTGACCCCTAAAAAATCGTAGAGTCGTAGTCACAGTGGGCTTCCATATTTCATGTACATTGTATGATCTTATTATTGATTCCCCCATACAATATCCCTAAATTGGTAGCTTAAATGAAATTCCACCATGATGGCAACCAATCCAGATGATTGTCTCACAAAAGTGGAGCAACAACTAGAGAAAAAACTATACTAGTCGTTCACCATCGAGCCATAATTAGGGTTATATTATTGTCACTTATTGTCACTTTACCTTCGTCTATATGTTATATTTAATGACACTATTTGTACCGGATCACGAAGAATCCTCCTCCATACCCTTCTAAGGTTAGGTAGTGCATTATGAGACCCTCTACGAATGACAACACGGGTATTGACCCCTAAAAAAATCCTAGAGTCGTAGTCGCAGTGGGCTTCCATATTTCATATACATTGTATGATCTTATTTTATATTCCCCAATACAATATGCCCAAATTGCTAGCTTAAATGACATTCCTCCATGATGGCTACCAATCCAGATGATTGTCCCACAAAAGTGGAGCAACAAATGGAGAAAAAACTATACTACTCGTTCACTATCGAGCCATAATTAGGGTTATATTATTGTCACTTATTATCACTTTGCCGTCGTACATATGTTATATTTCATGACCCTATTTGTATCGGATCACGAAGAATCCTCTTCCATACCATTCTACACTTGGGTAGTGCATTATGAGACCCTCTATGAACCACTACACGGGTATTGACTACTAAAAAAATCCCAGAGTCGTAGTCGCGGTGGGCTTCCATATTTCATGTACATTGTATGATCTTATTATTGATTCCCCAATACAATATTCCAAAATTGGTAGCTTAAATGACATTCCTCCATGATGGCAACCAATCCAGATGATTGTCCCACAAAAGTGGAGCAACAAATTGAGAAAAACCTATACTAGTCATTCACCATCGAGCCATAATTAGAGTTATATGATTGTCACATATTGTCATTTTGCCTTTGTACATATGTTATATTTCATGACCCTATTTGTACCGGATCACGAAGAATCCTCTTCCATACCATTCTATGGTTAGGTAGTGCATTATGAGACCCTATACGAACCACTACACGGGTATTGACCACTAAAAAAATCCCAGAGTCATAGTCGCGGTGGCTTCCATATTTCATGTATATTGTATGATCTTATTTTTGATTCTCTAATACAATATCCCTAAACTGGTAGCTTAAATGACATTCCTACATGATGGCAACCAATCTAGACGATTGGCCCACAAAAGTGGAGCAACAAATGGAAAAAAATCTATACTAGTCGTTCACCATCGAGCCATAATTAGGGTTATATTATTATCAATTATTGTCACTTTGCATTTGTACATATGTTATATTTCATGACCCTATTTGTACCAGATCATGAAGAATCCTCCTCCATATCCTTCTAAGGTTGGGTAGTGTATTATGAGACCCTCTACGAGCCACTTCATGGGTATTGACCCCTAAAAAAATCCTAGAGTCGTAGTCGCGGTGGGCTTCCATATTTTATGTACATTGTATGATCTTATTTTGGATTCCCCAATACAATATCCCTAAACTGGTAGCTTAAATGACATTCCTCCATGATGGCAACCTATCTAGATAATTGTCCCACAAAAGTGGAGCAACAAATGGAGAAAAAACTATACTAGTCGTTCACCACCGAGCAATAATTAGGGTTATATTATTGTCACTTATTGTCACTTTGCCTTCGTACAAATGTTATATTTCATGACCCTATTTGTACCGGATCAGGAAGAATCCTCCTCCATACCCTTCTAAGGTTGGGTAGTGCATTATGAGACCCTCTAAGAACCACTACACGGGTATTGACCCCTAAAAAAATCTCAGAGTCGTAGTCGCGGTAGGCTTCCATATTTCATGTACATTGTATGATCTTATTTTTAGATTCTCCAATACAATATCCCTAAATTGGTAGCTTAAATGACATTCCTCCATGATGGCAAACCAATTCAGATGATTTCTCACACAAAATTGGAGCAACAAATAGAGAAAAAACTATACTAGGTTGTTCACCATCGAGCAATAATTAGGGTTATATTTTGTCACTTATTGTCACTTTGCTGCCTTCGTCCATATGTTATATCTCATGACCCTATTTGTATCGGATCACGAAGAATCCTCCTCCATACTCTTCTAAGGTTGGGTAGGTATTATGAGACCCTCTATGAAACCACTACACGGGTATTGACCCCTAAAAAAATCCCAGAGTTGTAGTCGCGGTGGGCTTCCATATCATGTATATTGTATGATCTTATTTTAGATTCCCCAATACAATATGACCAAATTGCTAGCTTAAATGACATTCCTCCATGATGGCAACCAATCTAGATGATTGTCCCACAAAGTGGAGCAACAAATGAAGAAAAAACTATACTAGTCGTTCACCATCGAGCCTTAATTAGGGTTTATATAGTTGTCACTTATTGTCACTTTACCTTCGTACATATGTTATATTCATGACCCTATTTGTACCGGATCATGAAGAATCCTCCTCCATACCCTCTATGGTTGGGTAGTGCATTATGATACCCTCTACGAACCACTACACGGGTATTGACCCCTAAAAAAATCCCAGAGTCGTAGTCGCGGTGGGCTTCCATATTTCATGTACATGTTGATCTGATTTTTTTATTCCCCAAAACAATATCCCTAAATGGTAGATTAAATGACATTCTTCCAGGATGGCAACCAATCTAGATGATTGTCACAACAAGTGGAGCAACAAAGGATAAAAAACTATACTAGTCGTTCACCATCGAGCCATAATTAGGGTTATATTATTATCACTTATTGTCACTTTGCCTTCATACTATGTTATTTTCATGACCCTATTTGTACGGATCATGAAGAATCCTCCTCCACCCCTTCTAAGGTTGGGTAGTGGCATTATGAGACCCTACGAACCACTACACGGGTATTGACCCCTAAAAAAATCTCAGTCGTAGTCGCGGTGGGCTTCCATATTTATGTACATTGTATGATCTTATTTTAGATTCCCCAATACAATATCCCTAAATTGGTAGCTTAAATGACATTCCTCCATCCTGATGGCAACCAATTCAGATGATTTTCTCATAAAATTGGAGCAAAAAATAGAGAAAAAACTATACTAATTGTTCACCATCGAGCCATAATTAGGGTTATATTATTGTCACTTATTGTCACTTTGCCTTCATCCATATGTTATATTTCATGACCCTATTTGTACCGGATCATGAAGAATCCTCCTCCATACCTTCTAAAGGTTGTGTAGTGCATTGAGACCCTGTACAAACCACTACACGAGTATTGACCCCTAAAAAAATCCCCGAGTTGTAGTCGTAGTGGGCTTCCATATTTCATGTACATTGTATGATCTTATTTTAGATTCCCCAATACAATATGACCAAATTGTACCAGATCACAAAGAATCCTCCTCCATACCCTTCTAAGGTAGGGTAGTGTATTATGAGACCCTCTACGAGCCACTACATGGGTATTGACCCCTAAAAAAACCCAGAGTCGTAGTCGCGGTGGGCTTCCATATTTTATGTACATTGTATGATCTTATTTTTAATTCCCCAATACAATATCCCTAAATTGTTAGCTTAAATGACATTCCTCCATGATGGCAACCTATCCAGATGATTGTCCCACAAAAGTGGAGCAACAAATGGAGAAAAAACTATACTAGTCGTTCACCACCGAGCAATAATTAGGGTTATATTATTGTCACTTATTGTCACTTTGCCTTCCTACAAATGTTATATTTCATGACCCTATTTGTACCAGATCATGAAGAATCCTCCTCCATACCCTTCTAAGGTTGGGTAGTGCATTATGAGACCCTCTACGAACCACTACACGGGTATTGACCCCTAAAAAAATCCAGAGTCGTAGTCGCGGTGGGCTTCCATATTTTATGTACATTGTATGATCTTATTTTCGATTCCCCAATACAATATCCCTAAATTGTTAGCTTAAATGACATTCCTCCATGATGGCAACCAATTCAGATGAT
>QXEO01000553.1:21205292-21406911 GCA_007115705.1 Dactylis glomerata | reverse complement strand
CATATTCTCCTTTTGCTAACATTGTTTCTATTCCTCAGACATGTTTCCCGCTTCCGTCGAAGACGTTGAGAGGGCTTTGCAGTTGGATCGAGAAAGCCGGGGTGTTCCGGTTGACTCGCCCAACTGGGACATGTCGGAGCAGCTGCTGGCTCTGCAGTCCCGGAAAAACGCCATGACGCTCTACACCGAAGAACTCTTATATGGCGCCCAGGAGGCATTCTCTGCCCTCTGGCCGGGACAAAGGACTCCCACTGATCCCGTCGACCTCGGCAACGATCTGCAGCTGGCCAAGGTTCGCCTCCGGGAGTGGCGAGATTCCGGCGCGAGGGTTGGAGCTGACGAAGCTCTCAGCTACTTCTTGTCCTGGTATGAAAAGGCTGACTTGGAGACTTTGCGCACTGTGCGCGAAGGATCCATCTGGACCACGGATCCGGAACACATCCGGCGCCGACGGGAGCTGGCCCACAGCTATGTGGACTATGCCGACACCGACGCCTTCGTTCGGGATATCCGTGAGCCGGAGAAGAAGGACGATGCCGGGACATCCGCCGCTGCTGAGGGCTCCGACTCCAGCCAGGATGAAGATGAAGCTGAAGAGGCCGACACTGATGTCCCGGAACAGGCATCTGCCCGCGGAGGGGATGCGGGTCCATTCCATCTGCTGGGTCCGGCACTCCTGAAGCCGACATCTCCACCCGCCACTGCTCCACCAGCCGGCGCCTCTGCTTCTGCCCCTGGTCCTTGACTTTGCAGCATAAAAACTTTAAGTTTTATCAGATCCCCGGTATACCGGGTGCAGATGTAATATACACGCTTAATTTCCTTTGGTTTGCTACCTGAACACGTTTTATCTTGGTTTGCTTGTTACTAATGCCGGATCATCTTTTGGCTAAGTCACCGAGTTGTTTTCCTGTTTCCTCAATTTCACAACCTTGGCTGCTTGTCTACCTCAATTGGCTTTCGACGTATGAGTCTCAAGGTTGCTTCCTCGAACATACAGTACTTTAACTTTGAGACTTAGACTTCAAATCATCCGACACTTTAAATTTTAACTTTAGCTTTAACGAAAATGTCGGTTCGCTTGCTTTGTATTTCCTTAGCCGTTTTCCATGTGTAGACAATCTCCGGCATCTACTCTTGCTAGCCATGAAGCCGGGTTTCGGACAGCAGCTGAGTCGAAGAGTGGCCTTTGGTGCCGACACATTACTAGGCCGACATAGGAAACATTCAAATAAAGCCAGCCGGCATATAACAAAAAACTGTAAACAAACAACAAATATACCTCGGAGCTAGTTACCCCGGCTTCTTCGGGATGCCGGTATTTCATTCATTAGTCTTGTGCCGGCACAACACGCCGGCATACAAAGGAAAATATGGAAATACATACATTGTGTTGCTCAGGAGTAAAAGGGGCGCAGTAGAGCTATGTTCCATGGCCTCTTGGTTTCTTCTCCGGACCTGTCCGCCTTATTCTTCTTGGGGTCCTGCGCATCTATAAGATAATAGGCATCATTGTGCAGAGCTCTGCTCACAATGAATGGCCCCTCCCATGGAGGAGTTAACTTATGCCGGCCTTCTGTTCCTTGCTTTAGCCGGAGTACTAGATCTCCCTCTTGAAATCTCCTTGGATTTACCTTCTGCGCATGATAGCGTCTGAGGTTCTGCTGATATACTGCTGTTCTTGACAGAGTTATTTCCCTTGCTTCCTCTAGTAGATCAACATCATTTTCTCTGGCTTCTTTAGCCTCTTCCTCAGTATATAGCACTATTCTTGGTGCATCATGTATTACATCTGTTGGAAGCACAGCTTCTGCTCCATACACCAGGAAAAATGGTGTGTAGCCTGTTGATCTATTCGGAGTTGTTCTTAAACTCCACAGCACTGCTGGCAGCTCATCTAGCCAACATCCCGGAGTTTTCTCCAGGGGCTCTATCAGCCGGGGTTTTATGCCGGATAATACTAGCCCATTCGATCTCTCTACTTGGCCATTGGCACAAGGGTGGGCAACCGACGCAACGTCCAGCCGGATTCCCACTTCCTCACAAAATCTGGCAAATGGCCCTTGGGCAAAGTTTGACCCATTGTCAGTGATGATGCTATGAGGAACACCATATCTCAAGATTATATCCTTTAAGAATTTCACTGCTGTGTGACCATCACACTTGCTTATGGGCTTCACTTCAATCCACTTGGTGAACTTGTCCACCATGACCAGGATATGGGTCATTTTCCCTCTGGCCGTCTTAAAAGCCCCGACCATATCCAGGCCCCAAACAGCAAAGGGCCAGGTTATTGGGATAGTTTTCAGGGCAGATGCCGGCTGATGAATCTGGTGGGCATATCTTTGACACCCATTACATTTCCGGACCAAGTTTTCTGCCTCTTGCAGCGCCGTTGGCCAATAGAACCCATGCCGGAATACCTTTGCCACCAATGCCCTGGACGAAGCATGGTGACCACACTCCCCCTGGTGAATTTCCCGGAGCATCTCCAGACCCTCCGCAGATTCGACACATCTCTGCAATACTCCGGTGGTACTTCTCTTGTATATTTCTTTGTTGATGATGGTATACGCTTTGGATCTCCTTATAACCCGGCGGGCCTCGGTTTCATCCGCCGGCACTTGACCATCCACCATGAAGTTCATGATAGGACGTGCCCATGAGGGCACTTCCCTGACAGTGAACACTGCCTGATCTATTTCCATCATTTCGACCGACACATAATCGATCTCCATGGGCTGCGAAGTCCCCGGGACTGAAGAATCAGTCCCCGGGTATGCCGGAGCAGTCCCCGGGTATACCGGCACAACCTCTTGGCACATTTTACCCTTGCCTTTAGTTTTGTTCCGGAATACTGTACTAACAGCATATGCCGGCCCAGTCCCCGGGACTGAGGAAACAGTCCCCGGGTTATCCGTCCTGGCTCCGGGATCTATCTCCATTGGAACTGCTTCGTCTGGACCTGGCGGGACATAAATGGAGGATGACTCCAGCGAGGGTTTGATCGATGGCTTCCTCAGATGCTCCAGCGAAATGCCGGGCGGGATTGAATCTCGGGAAGACCCCAGCTTGGATAATGCATCGGCTGCATCGTTCTGAGCCCGGAGAACGTGCCGGAACTCACAACCTTCAAAGTAACCACTTAACTGCTGCACTAGGAAACGATATGATGCCATATTAGCATCATGCGCGTCCCATATGCCGGAACACTGCTGAATCACTAAGTCAGAATCCCCGAAGCACATAATCCGGCGAATTCCTATATCCTTAGACACCTTCAGGCCATGCACAAGTGCCTCATATTCCGCCACATTATTTGATGCTGCAAAGTTAATCTGCAGGACGTATCTCAGCTAGTCATTCTTTGGTGAACTGAGAACTATGCCGGCACCCAAGCCATGGATTGTCTTGGACCCATCGAAATTCATCCTCCAATAATTGGCATCTGGCAATGGTGGCTCATACTGTATCTCGGCCCAGTCAATAAAGAAATCAGCCAAGACCTGGGACTTGATTGTATCCCTCTTATCGTACTGCGGTGTATATGGTGAAAGCTCTATTGCCCACTTTGCTATCCGGCCGCTGGCATCTTTGTTGCCTATAATTTCCGAGATAGGGGCCTCGGCCACTACCCGGATTGGATGCTCTTGGAAGTAATGCTTGAGCTTCTTGGCCGCCATATAGACACCATAGGTCATCTTCTGATAGTGGGGGTAGTTTTGCTTTGAGGTGGAGAGAACTTCACTCAGATAATATACCGGCCGCTGCACGGTTTTGCCTCCTTCCCCTCGCTCTACTACCACCACAGCACTGACAACTCGGTTGGTTGCCGCTATATAGAGCAACATTGGCTCCCGGGGCATCGGAGACGCTAATACCGGCGCTGTTGACAACAACCGTTTCAATTCTTTGAAAGCTGCATCTGCTTGCGTTGTCCAGACAAATGTGTCGGACTTTTTCATCAACTGATATAACGGCAGAGCTTTCTCTCCCAGCCGGCTTATGAAGCGGCTCAGGGATGCGAGGCACCCAGTGAACTTCTGTACTTCCCTCAAATCTGTCGGCGGCTTCATCCTTTCTATGGCACGAATCTTGCCGGGATTCACCTCAATACCCCGGCTGGAAACAAGGAAACCGAGCAACTTGCCCGCCGGCACACCAAAGGTGCACTTAGCCGGATTCAACTTCATCCGGAATCTCCTCAGGTTCCCAAAGGTTTCCCGGAGATCATCTATGAGAGTCTTGCTCTCCTTGGTTTTTATGACGATATCATCGACATATACCTGCACATTTTTATCTATCTGATCGTGCAAACACTTTTGCATACACCTTTGGTAAGTTGCGCCGGCATTTCTTAAACCGAACGGCATAGTGAGATAGCAATAAGCCCCATACGGGGTAATAAAGGATGTCTTTATTTGATCTGGCTCATACAAGGGGATCTGGTGGAAACCAGAATAGGCATCTACAAATGATAACAGTTCACATCCGGCTGTGGAATCAATCACTTGATCGATCCGAGGGAGCGGGAATGGATCTTTAGGACATGCCTTATTCAAGTTGGTGTAATCAACACACATCCGCCATACTTTCACTATGGCGGGCTCGTCTTTCTTCTTTTCCACCAAAACCGGATTAGACACCCAATCCAGATGAAGTACTTCCTTGATAAAGCCAGAGGCTAAGAGCCTGGCCACTTCCTCCCATATGGCTTTCCTTCTATCGCCGGCATTCCGCCGGAGCGGCTGCTTCACTGGCTTAGCATCGGGTCTCACGTGCAATGCGTGCTCAGCCAGCTCCCTCGGCACACCTTGCAGGTCCGAAGTAGACCATGCAAAGATATCCCGATTCTCACGGAGGAAGCTGATGAGCTCGCTTTCCTATTTGGGATCCAAACTTGCCCCAACCAGGGCATGGCGCTCCGGGAAAGCTTCATCCAGAGGCACCTTTTTGACTTCCTTACTCACTTGAAAAGAAACGCTGCCACTGGGATTTGTCATGCCCGGCATAGATTTGCCGGCCACGACCGTCTCAGCAATCTCCACTGCTCGCTTGAGCCTCTTCCTCTCCTCTGCAATGATCAGAGTCTCGGCCAGATTGGATCCGGCGGTGGCACATGCCATCGAACGCTTGTAATCACCAATGATGGTGATCACTCCTTTGGGTCCCGGCATCTTCATCTTCAGATACGCCACATGCGTAGAGGCCATGAATTTTGCCAGTGCCGGTCTACCCAGCAAAGCATGGTAGGGGCTCTCCAGATCAACCACCTCGAACATGAGGTTTTCCACCCTGCAGTTATCCCGGCTGCCAAACATCACATCCATCCGGATCTTGCCCATCGGCGCACACGAAAGTCCCGGCACAATGCCGTGGAACGTGGTCTTGCTCGGTTCCAGCATATTTTCCTTGATTCCCAGCTTCTCCATCGTATCCCGATACATGATGTTGATGCTGCTTCCATTATCAATGAGGACCTTGCTGAATCTTACGTTATTAGCCGGCCCGACGAATGTCGGATCCATCACCAGAGCATATCCGCCGGGATTTGGCATGATCCGGGGATGATCTGCCCTGTCCCAACCAACAGCCTGGTCAGACCAGTACATCAGCTTTGGCACAGCCGACATAACGGCATTCACCTCCAGACACCGCCGGTACAAGCTCTGCTTGTCTGTTCTCTCGGTCTCAAAGACCATATAGCTCTGATCATACTCCTTGTACTCATTCCGGCCCGCTCCTGGGCCTCCGGCGTTATATTCCGGATTATAGCTCTGGTCAACTTGATTTACGCCGGCATTTCCGGCGTTGCTCTGATCCCCAGGATTAACCGGCCTAGGTGGGACTGCAATCGTATTGGCACCTGTCAACGGCGATGGAGCTGCCGGGACAGAGGGTCTAGCCGGTCCCCAGGGACCTGCACGACCTGCTAATATGTCGTCCAGCCACGAACAGTTCCTTGTCAAATGGTTTGCCGGCTTTCCCGGCTGGAATGTGTGGAACACACAAGGCTTGTCCATGGCAAGACCCACAGTATACTTCGGCCACTGCTTCTTCTGGCCGGCGGCTCCGCCGGCATTCTTGTTGGTCCAGACATTCTTCTTCTGGAACGGTTGTGCTTGCTGCTGCGGCTGCTGCTGAGGCTGCTGATAGTCCTCATATCTCGGACGCTGGCTACTGCCGGCGCCCCCTTGCTCTTCCTCCACAGCTGCAACTTGTGCTGCCCCATACCGGTGATCCGGCCTTTCATCTCTTCTCTTGTTCCGGTTATCAGTGCGATAATATTGCCCTGATCTCCCGGCATTGCTGGTGTTCCCCTGGGTTTGCCCCTGTCCTTGTGAATCGAGACTGGGCTGCATGGGATCTCCCAGAGCATAACTATCAGCGATCTTGATTGTTTCGGCCAGCGTGGCCGGCATTTGCCTCTGAAGCTTTTGCCACAGCATGGTGCCATGCCGGCACCCATGAGCGAACCACATGATGGCCTGCTGCTCATTGATTCCTTCGCAGGAATTGCGCAACATGCACCACCTGGTCAGATAGTCACGGTCAGTCTCATTCACTCCTTGCCGGCAGTTAGCCAGCTGCTGCGGACGGTTGGGCCTCTTGTATGTACTGGTAAAGTTCGACACAAACTGCTCTTCGAAATCAATCCAGCCGTTGATACTCCCGGCCGGCAAATTATTCAGCCATATCCTGGCTGGACCTTCCAACATCTGCGGCACATATCGTACCGCCCATCTGAGGTTTCCTCCGGCGATGTTCACCGATGTGGAGTAATCCTCCAACCAATCTTCCGGCTTCGCACTGCCATTATATGTCCTCGCGCCACGCGCGAGCTGGAAGAAGTAAGGCACCGACTCCCCCATAATCCGGGGTCCGAAACACATAGGGCCCGGAGCTCCTTGTCTCTCCACCAACTCTGATTGGTGGATCTTGTCCAGCTTGAAACGTGCATCATTGGCTTCCAAGGACCGAGGTCCAAGCCGGGATGTTATTGGGCCTGCGATCATCTGCTGCTGCTGCTCCGGCTGATGCTGCTCACTATGCCGGCCTTGCTGGTGCTGCTGCTAATATCCCGCCCTGGCAAGGGCGGAATTGCCGTCATCCTCTCGATGTCCCGGATGGCCTGCACCCTGCTGCTGCGCTGCACCTCCGGTGCCCTGTTGCTGACGCCGGGCTGCACTGTTACTCCGGCCACCACCGGCCGCGCCTGCTTCATGCCCGGCCGGCACACTCTGGCCGGGCTTCTTGCTGCCGACATACTTGTCAGCTTGGCCGACATTCTTCTGCACCATCGCCTGCTTTCCGGCGACAGCCGGATCGTACACCTGGATCTGCTTTTCCCGGCGGCCAGAGGTCACACTTCCGGCACGCCGGGCGCTAGGATGCGGGGACGAGGCTTGGCCCCTCGACCTCGCGCCGGCACCTCCCGCCGACACAATGTACTGAGACGCCCCGGCACCCGGGTTTGCCTTCTTAAAGGCCTCCTGCTGCTTTGTAGCTTCAGACAAAAGTTGGTTAAGCCGGGCTTGCTGCTCACGCAATGCTTCGCCGGATAAACAAGATAAATCCTTAGCTACCTCGGCCGCCGCTCTAAGGTTCTTTACTGGCGAACTATAGACTACCTTAGGCACAGTACTAGTTGCGGTATGACTCTTATCTCTAGCATCTTTTCCTATCTCAGCATTAAGATTTCTGCCTCTAGTTCTAACCTCTTCTATCCGGCTAGGCCGGATTACTACAGGAGTAAAACCATGGGCTGCCTCATACTCACGGAGTTGCCGGTTAAACCGTCCGCGCTCCTGGTTCATGGCCAGGGCCTCGTCGACGAGGGCTTGACGAGATCCCTCCAGGACCTCCCTTGTCTGCTCCGGATCAACGCCGGATCGCACCGGCTCGAGAAGCCGGTCGATGATGGGAAGAAGAACCTCGCCCCTAGCCGGCACACCGGAAGTGCCGGCCAGGTTCTCCGCACGCTACAACGGAGGACGCGCCGACCTTTTGACCTTCGGCGGCTCCGGAGGAGAAGCTCCGGCCGCTGCTGCTTTGCCGGCATCCTCCGCCGGCGGCACGGATGTGCCGGCCATCATCACCTCAGCCGGCTCTACTGAGCGAGCGCTACGCCCAGCGTGAGCCAGCCGATGTGACGGAGGATCTGACGCCACCAGCACCTCCTTCCTGCAAATTCTCTCAGTCCCCACGTACACCTCGTGGGAACCGAAAGACATAATCCGGCCATCCCTGGGGAACGGTCGGCCACCGAGACAACCGGCGTTGTCACTGACGAAACTGAGCGAGCCTAGCCTCTGGACGAGGCCAGAGACCACGCGCACTCCCGAAGCTGCTATCACAGACCCCGTCCGAATGAACACTCCGCCCAGCATATCGATCTGCCCCACGGTGGGCGCCAAATGTCGTCATGGTGAAACAACATATGCCATAGGATGGCTTAAATGGGGGCCGAACTAGCTGCTGGAGGATTCGGGAGAGGGGAACGAGCTAAAAAGCACGACAGAAAGAGACACTGATCTACCCAGGTTCGGGGCTCTCGTAAGGAGATAACACCCCTACTCCTGCTCTACTGATTGTATATTTGGGTCGATGTAGTACACAACAATGGTGCTTCCAAGCTCTCTGCTAGAGAAGGAAGATGAACTGCTAAGTGTAGGAACACAGAGTGACCAACCCTTTACCAGGGCTCCCTATGCCACCTTATATAGTGGTGGCCAGGGTTACAACGGTCATACAAGACCACAAGACACGGGCTACACTCCAAACAGGAGCTGGTGACGATGGCAGAGACCCTTGACTTCGCCCCTGATTGCTCTCGATGGGACGCCATATCCCTGTACCTTGTACCTCTTGAACTGTGGCCTTACCTCTGTGCGGTGAGCTCGTACTTGTGCACAGTGAGGGTAGGTAACCTCCACTGTGCACCCTGCCATCTTACTCTGCTACCATGCTTGGATGTTTTCTTCCTTGATTGTAGGGATGTGACACCTTGGTTGACTTAAGTATCCCGGATATGACCGTTGGCCATACCCAGGACTTATATGCCGGACCAATGACCTACGAGGGTCGGGTAATCCGGCCTCCCCTGCTCCTGCACAACACACCAAATGGTTAGGCCGGCATATCTAAGTATATGCCGGCACACATATACCAGTATTCCGGCTATACCGGCATATCCAAGTATTAGCCGGGATACACACATATGCCGGCCTGACCGATGCTCTCATATTCCGGCCAGGCCCTTTCTTGATAACTCAGCATAAGTCAACCATAGACTTTGTGTCTTTCTAGTCTCTTGACCCTACCGGGGGTTATCCCCCCGACAGGGTGGCTCACCCTCAATATCACCAGGGTCATCTTTTCTGATCTTATACCGCAATGCAGTGCATACCGGGCATTTATCCATATTCTCGTACTTCTCACCGCGGTAGAGTATGCAGTCATTAGGGCATGCATATATCTTCTGCACGTCTAATCCTAGAGGGCAGACAAGCTTCTTTGCTTCATATGTGCTGGCGGGCAATTCGTTCTTTCTTGGAAGCATCTTCTTCATCAGTACCAGCAACTTTTTGAATGACGAGTCAGTCACAACGGTCTCTGCCTTCCACTTCAGCAATTCCAGTGTGCTACCTAGCTTCTTCTGGCCATCTTCACAAGTTGGATACAATAATTTGTTGTGGTCCTGTAACATCTGCTCGAACTGCAACCTCTCCTTTTCTGTGTCGCAGCCTCGCCGTGCATTAGAAATGACCCGGCCAAGATCATCAGCGGGCTCATCTGGTTCCCGTTCTTCACCCTGCTCTTCTTCTTCATTGTCTTCCATTGCGGTATCAGCATACTCAGGGAACATAGATCGGTAGTTGTCATCATCGTTCTCTTCTTCTTCATCGTCGTCTTCCATCATAACCCCTCTTTCTCCGTGCTTGGTCCAAACATTATAGCCTGACATAAAACCGGACCGAAGCAGGTGGCTCTGAATGACTCTTGAGGAAGTGTAATCCTTCTCATTCTGACATTCAACACATGGACAAAACATATAGCCACCACCATGCTTGTTCACATCGGCCGCATCTCGAAAAGAATGCACGCCTTCTCTGTAAGCGGCTGTGCGTCGATCACCATACATCCATGGATGGCTCATCTACGTTATATGACAGTATATCAAACACAATCATGATCCTAAAAATTAGTACCGTACGGTCTAAACGAGGAAATATAGTTGCTAACCTTTTAGAATAAGTGGAAATAAAGAGGAAGAGGTTTAAGCGTGGCTCGGGCATCTCATATCGTAGTTGTGTTCGGTGAACTGAAGCGGCATCGCTCTAACACACATCTCAACAAACACCTCTAGTGCATCCAAGAAAAATGGAGAGCTAGCACACACCCACACTCTTCCATCCAAGAAAAATGCAAGGAAGAGGGGAGAGAGGGGCTGCGGCCATATATATAGGCAGAGGACTTTAGTCCCGGTTTGAGATACAAACCGGGACTAAAGGGGGGCACATGCAGGCTGCACACCGCATAGCCCTTTAGTCCCGGTTTGTGACTCAAACCGGGACTAAAGGCTCGTTACGGGCCAGGACCAAAGCCTCCAGGGCGGCTAGGCAATTTTGGTGCGACGTGGCCGGGCCTTTAGTCCCGGCCCAGATGGAGCCCGGGACTAAAGGGTCCAGGCCAAAGGCCCATTTTCCACTAGTGGTGGAGCAACAAATGGAAAAAAAACTATACTAGTCATTCACCACCGAGCCATAATTAGGGTTATATTATTGTCACTTATTGTCAATTTGCCTTCGTACATTTGTTATATTTCATGACCCTATTTGTACCGGATCATGAAGAATCCTCCTCCATACCCTTCTAAGGTTGGGTAGTGCATTATGAGACCCTCTACGAACTACTACATGGGTACTGACCCCTAAAAAATCCCAGAGTAGTAGTCATGGTGGGCTTCCATATTTCATGTACATTGCATGATCTTATTTTAGATTCCCTAATACAATATCCCTAAATTGGTAGCTTAAATGACATTCCTCCATGATGGCAACCAATCCATATGATTGTCCCACAAAAGTGGAGCAACAAATGGAGAAAAAACTATACTAGTCCTTCACCACCGAGCCATAATTAGGGCTATATTATTGTCACTTATTGTCACTTTGCCTTCATACATATGTTATATTTCATGACCCCTATTTGTACCAGATCATGAAGAATCCTCCTCCATACCCTTCTAAGGTTAGGTAGTGCATTATGAGACCCTCTATGAACCACTACACGGGTATTGACCACTAAAAAAATCCCAGAGTCATAGTCGCGGTGGGCTTCCATATTTCATGTACATTTTATGATCTTATTTTAGATTCCCCAATACAATATCCCTAAATTGGTAGATTAAATGACATTCCTCCATGATGGAAACCCATCCAGATGATTGTCTCACGAAAGTGGAGCAAAAAATACAGAAAAAATATTCTAGTCGTTCACCATCGAGCCATAATTAGGGTTATATTATTGTCACTTATTATCACTTTACCTTCGTAAATATGTTATATTTCATGACCCTATTTGAACCGGATCACGAAGAATCCTCCTCCATACCCTTCTAAGGTTGGGTAGTGCATTATGAGACCCTCTACAAACCACTACACGGGTATTGCCCGTAAAAAAATCCCAGAGTCGTAGTCGCGGTCGGCTTCCATATTTCATGTACATTGTATGATATTATTTTAGATTCCCCAATACAATATCCCTAAATTGGTAGCTTAAATGACATTTCTCCATGATGGAAACCAATCCATATGATTGTCCCACAAAAGTGGAGCAACAAATGGAGAAAAAACTATAATAGTCGTTCACCACCGAGCCATAATTAGGGTTATATTATTATCACTTATTGTCACTTTGCCTTCGTACATATGTTATATTTCATAACCCCTATTTGTATCGGATCACGAAGAATCCTCCTCCATACCCTTCTAAGGTTGGGTAGTGCATTATGAGACCCTCTACAAACCACTAAACGGGTATTGACCCCTAAAAAAATCCTAGAGTCATAGTCGCGGTGGGCTTCCATATTTCATGTACATTGTATGATATTATTTTAGATTCCCCAATACAATATCCCTAAATTGGTAGCTTAAATGACATTCCTCCATGATGGCAACCAATCCAGATGATTGTCTCACAAAAGGGGAGCAACAAATAGAGAAAAAACTATACTAGTCGTTCACCATCGAGCCATAATTAGGGTTATATTATTGTCACTTATTGTCACTTTACCTTTGTCCATATGTTATATTTCATGACCCTATTTGTATCGGATCATGAAGAATCCTCCTCCATACCCTTCTAAGGTTGGGTAGTGCATTATGAGACCCTCTACGAACCACTACACGGGTATTAACCCCTAAAAAATCCCAGAGTCGTAGTCGCGGTGGGCTTCCATATTTCATGTACATTGTATGATCTTATTTTAGATTCTCCAATACAATATGCCCAAATTGCTAGCTTAAATAACATTCCTCCATGATGGAAACCAATCCAGATGATTGTCCCACAAAAGTGGAGCAACAAATGGAGAAAAAACTATAATAGTCGTTCACCATTGAGTCATAATTGGTGTTATATTTTTGTCACTTATCGTCACTTTGCCTTCGTACATATGTTATATTTCATGACCCTATTTGTACCGGATCATGAAGAATCCTCTTACATACCATTCTAAGGTTGGGTAGTGCATTATGAGACCCTCTACGAACCACTACATGGGTATTGACCCCAAAAAATCCCAGAGTCATAGTCACGGTGGGCTTCCATATTTCATATACATTGTATGATCTTATTTTTGATTCCCCAATACAATATCCCTAAATTGGTAGCTTAAATGACATTCCTCCATGATGGCAACCAATCGAGATGATTGGCCCACAAAAGTGGAGCAACAAATGGAGAAATAACTATACTAGTCGTTCACCATCGAGCCATAATTTGGGTTATATTATTGTCACTTTGTATTCGTACATATGTTATATTTCATGACCCTATTTGTACCGGATCATGAAGAATCATCCTCCATACCCTTCTAAGGTTGGGTAGTGCATTATGAGACCCTCTACGAACCACTACATGGGTATTGACTCCTAAAAAATCTCAGAGTCGTAGTCGCGGTGGGCTTCCATATTTCATGTACATTGTATGATATTATTTTAGATTCCCCAATACAATATCCCTAAATTGGTAGCTTAAATGACATTTCTCCATGATGGAAACCAATCCATATGATTGTCCCACAAAAGTGGAGCAACAAATGGAGAAAAAACTATAATAGTCGTTCACCACCGAGCCATAATTAGGGTTATATTATTATCACTTATTGTCACTTTGCCTTCGTACATATGTTATATTTCATAACCCCTATTTGTATCGGATCACGAAGAATCCTCCTCCATACCCTTCTAAGGTTGGGTAGTGCATTATGAGACCCTCTACAAACCACTAAACGGGTATTGACCCCTAAAAAAATCCTAGAGTCATAGTCGCGGTGGGCTTCCATATTTCATGTACATTGTATGATATTATTTTAGATTCCCCAATACAATATCCCTAAATTGGTAGCTTAAATGACATTCCTCCATGATGGCAACCAATCCAGATGATTGTCTCACAAAAGGGGAGCAACAAATAGAGAAAAAACTATACTAGTCGTTCACCATCGAGCCATAATTAGGGTTATATTATTGTCACTTATTGTCACTTTACCTTTGTCCATATGTTATATTTCATGACCCTATTTGTATCGGATCATGAAGAATCCTCCTCCATACCCTTCTAAGGTTGGGTAGTGCATTATGAGACCCTCTACGAACCACTACACGGGTATTAACCCCTAAAAAATCCCAGAGTCGTAGTCGCGGTGGGCTTCCATATTTCATGTACATTGTATGATCTTATTTTAGATTCTCCAATACAATATGCCCAAATTGCTAGCTTAAATAACATTCCTCCATGATGGAAACCAATCCAGATGATTGTCCCACAAAAGTGGAGCAACAAATGGAGAAAAAACTATAATAGTCGTTCACCATTGAGTCATAATTGGTGTTATATTTTTGTCACTTATCGTCACTTTGCCTTCGTACATATGTTATATTTCATGACCCTATTTGTACCGGATCATGAAGAATCCTCTTACATACCATTCTAAGGTTGGGTAGTGCATTATGAGACCCTCTACGAACCACTACATGGGTATTGACCCCAAAAAATCCCAGAGTCGTAGTCACGGTGGGCTTCCATATTTCATATACATTGTATGATCTTATTTTTGATTCCCCAATACAATATCCCTAAATTGGTAGCTTAAATGACATTCCTCCATGATGGCAACCAATCGAGATGATTGGCCCACAAAAGTGGAGCAACAAATGGAGAAATAACTATACTAGTCGTTCACCATCGAGCCATAATTTGGGTTATATTATTGTCACTTTGTATTCGTACATATGTTATATTTCATGACCCTATTTGTACCGGATCATGAAGAATCATCCTCCATACCCTTCTAAGGTTGGGTAGTGCATTATGAGACCCTCTACGAACCACTACATGGGTATTGACTCCTAAAAAATCTCAGAGTCGTAGTCGCGGTGGGCTTCCATATTTCATGTACATTGTATGATCTTATTTTTGATTCCCCAATACAATATCCCTGAATTGGTAGCTTAAATGACATTCCTCCATGATGGCAACCAATCCATATGATTGTCCCACAAAAGTGGAGCAAGAAATGGAGAAAAAACTATAATAGTCATTCACCACCGAGCCATAATTAGGGTTATATTATTGTCAGTTATTGTCACTTTACCTTCGTCCATATGTTATATTTCATGACCCTATTTGTACCGGATCATGAAGAATCCTCCTCCATACCCTTGTAAGGTTGGGTAGTGCATTTTGAGACCCTCTACGAACCACTACACAGGTATTGACCCGTAAAAAAATCCCAGAGTCGTAGTCGCGGTGGGCTTCCATATTTCATGTACATTGTATGATCTTATTTTAGATTCCCCAATACAATATCCCTAAATTGGTAGCTTAAATGATATTTCTCCATGATGGCAACCAATCCATATGATTGTCCCACAAAAGTGGAGCAACAAATGGAGAAAAAACTATAATAGTCGTTCACCACCGAGCCATAATTATGGTTATATTATTGTCACTTTGCCTTCGGACATATGTTATATTTCATGACCCCTATTTGTATCGGATCACGAAGAATCCTCCTCCATACCCTTCTAAGGTTGGGTAGTGCATTATGAGACCCTCTACGAAACACTAAACAGGTATTGACCCCTAAAAAAATCCCAGAGTCATAGTCGCGGTGGGCTTCCATATTTCATGTACATTGTATGATCTTATTTTAGATTCTCCAATACAATATCCCTAAATTGGTAGCTTAAATGACATTCCGCCATGATGGCAACCAATCCAGATGATTGTCTCACAAAAGGGGAGCAACAAATAGAGAAAAAACTATACTAGTCGTTCACCATTGAGCCATAATTAGGGTTATATTATTGTCACTTATTGTCACTTTACCTTCGTCCATATGTTATATTTCATGACCCTATTTGTACCAAATCATGAAGACTCCACCTCCATACCCTTCTAAGGTTGGGTAGTGCATTATGAGACCCTCTACGAACCACTACACGGGTATAAACCCCTAAAAAAATCCCAGAGTCGTAGTCGTGGTGGGCTTCCATATTTCATGTACATTGGATGATCTTATTTTAGATTCCCCAATACAATATGCCCAAATTGCTAGCTTAAATGACATTCCTCCATGATGGCAACCAATCAAGATGATTGTCCCACAAAAGTGGAGCAACAAATGGAGAAAAAACAATACTAGTCATTCACCATCGAGTCATAATTGTTGTTATATTATAGTCACTTATTGTCACTTTGCCTTCGTACATATGTTATATTTTATGACCCTATTTGTACTGGATCACGAAGAATCCTCTTCCATACCATTCTAAGGTTGGGTAGTGCATTATGAGACCCTCTACGAATCACTACACGGGTATTGACCCCAAAAAATCCCAGAGTCATAGTCGCGGTGGGCTTCCATATTTCATGTACATTGTATGATCTTATTTTTGATTACCCAATACAATATCCCTAAATTGGTAGCTTAAATGACATTCCTCCATGATGGCAACCAATCGAGATGATTGGCCCACAAAAGTGGAGCAACAAATGGAAAAATAACTATACTAGTCGTTCACCATCGAGCCATAATTAGGGTTATATTATTATCATTTTGTATTCATACATATGTTATATTTCATGACACTATTTGTACCGGATCACGAAGAATCCTCCTTCATACCCTTCTAAGGTTGGGTAGTGCATTATGAGTCCCTCTACGAACCAGTACGTGGGTATTGACCCCCAACAAAATCCAAGAGTCATAGTCACGGTGGGCTTTCATATTTCATGTATATTGTATGATCTTATTTTTGATTCCCCAATACAATATCCCTAAATTGGCAGCTTAAATGACATTCCTCCATGATGGCAACCAATCCATATGATTGTCCCACAAAAATGGAGCAACAGATGGAGAAAGAACTATACTAGTCGTTCACCACCGAGCCATAATTAGGGTTATATTATTGTCACTTTGCCTTCGTACATTTGTTGTATTTCATGACCCTATTTGAACCGAATCATGAAGAATCCTCCGCCATACCCTTCTAAGGTTAGGTAGTGCATTATGAGACCCTCTATGAACCACTACATGGGTATTGAACCCTCAAAAAATCCCAGAGTCGTAGTCGCGGTGGGCTTCCATATTTCATGTACATTGTATGATCTTATTTTAGATTCCCCAATACAATATCCCTAACTTGGTAGCTTAAATGACATTCCTCCATGATGGCAACCAATGAAGATGATTGTCTCACAAATGTGGAGCAACAAATAGAGAAAAAACTATACTAGTCGTTCATCATCGGGCCATAATTAGGGTTATATTATTATCACTTTACCTTCGTCCATATATTATATTTCATGACCCTATTTGTACCAGATCACGAATAATCCTCCTACATACCCTTCTAAGGTTGGGTAGTGCATTATGATACCCTCTACGAACCACTACATGGGTATTGACCCCTAAAAAAACCCAGAGTCATAGTCGCGGTGGGCTTCCATATTTCATGTACATTGTATGATCTATTTTTAGATTCCCCAATACAATATGCCTAAATTGCTAGCTTAAATGACATTCCTCCATGATGGCAACCAATCCAGATGATTGTCCCGCAAAAGTGGAGCAACAAATGGAGAAAAAGAATATACTAGTCGTTCACTATCTAGCCATAATTAGGGTTATATTATTGTCATTTATTGTCACTTCGCCTTTATACATGTGTTATATTTCATGACCCTATTTGCACCGGATCACGAAGAATCCTCTTCCATACCATTCTACAGCTAGGCAGTGCATTATGAGACCCTCTACGAACCACTACACAGGTATTGACCTCTAAAAAAATCCCAGAGTCGTAGTTGCGGTGGGCTTCCATATTTCATGTACATTGTATGATCTTATTATTGATTCCCCAATACAATAATCCTAAATTGGTAGCTTAAATGACATTCCTCCATGATGGCAACCAATCCAGATGATTGTCCCACAAAAGTGGCGCAACAAATGAAGAAAAAACTATACTAGTCGTTCACCACCGAGCCATAATTAGGGTTATATTATTGTCACTTTGCCTTCGTACATATCTTGTATTTCATGACCCTATTTGTACCGGATCATGAAGAATCCTCCACCATACCCTTCTAAGGTTGGGTAGTGCATTATGAGACCCTCTATGAACCACTACATGGGTATTGAACCCTCAAAAAATCCCAGAGTCGTAGCCGCGATGGGCTTCCATATTTCATGTACATTGTATGATCTTATTTTAGATTCCCCAATACAATATCCCTAAATTAGGTGCTTAAATGACATTTCTCCATGATGGCAACCAATGCAGATGATTGTCTCACAAATGTGAAGCAACAAATAGAGAAAAAACTATACTAGTCGTTCACCATCAGGACATAATTAGGGTTATATTATTGTCACTTATTCTCACTTTAACTTTGTCCATATATTATATTTCATGACCCTATTTGTACCGGATCACGAAGAATCCTCCTACATACCCTTCTAAGGTTGGCTAGTGCATTATGAGACCCTCTACAAACCACTACACGGGTTTTGACCCCTAAAAAAACCCAGAGTCGTAGTCGCAGTGGGCTTCCATATTTCATGTACATTGTATGATCTATTTTTAGATTCCCCAATACAATATGCCTAAATTGCTAGCTTAAATGACATTCCTCCATGATGGCAACCAATCCAGATGATTGTCCCAAAAAAGTGGAGGAACAAATGGAGAAGAAAAAAAACTAGTCGTTCACTATCGAGCCATAATTAGGGTTATATTATTAACACTTATTGTCAATTTGCCTTTGTACATATGTTATATTTCATGACCCTATTTGTACCGGATCACTAAGAATCCTCTTTCATACCATTCTACGGTTGGGTGATGCATTATGAGACCCTCTACAAACCACTACACGGGTATTGGCCCCAAAAAATCCCAGAGTCATAGTCGCTGTGGGCTTCCATATTTCATGTACATTGTATGATCTTATTTTTGATTCCGCAATACAATATCCCTAAATTGGTAGCTTAAATGACATTCCTCCATGATGGCGACCAATCCAGATGATTGTCCCAAAAAAGTGGAGCAACAGATAGAGAAAAAACTATACTAGTTGTTCACCATCGAGCCATAATTAGGGTTATATTATTGTCACTTCGCCTTTGTACATGTGTTATATTTCATGACCCTATTTGTACCGGATCACGAAGAATCCTCTTCCATACCATTCTACGGCTGGGTAGTGCATTATGAGACCCTCTACGAACCACTACACGGGTATTGACCCCAAAAAATCCCAGAGTCGTAGTCGCGGTGGGCTTCCATATTTCATGTACATTGTATGATCTTATTTTTGATTCCCCAATACAATATCCCTAAATTGGTAGCTTAAATGACATTCCTCCATGATGGCAACCAATCCAGATGATTGGCCCACAAAAGTGGAGCAACAAATGGAGAAATAACTATACTAGTTGTTCACCATCGAGCCATAATTAGGGTTATATTATTGTCACTTTGTATTCATACATATGTTATATTTCATGAAACTATTTGTACCGGATCATGAAGAATCCTCCTTCATACCCTTCTAAGGTTGGGTAGTGCATTATGAGTCCCTCTACGAACCAGTACATGGGTATTGACCCCTAACAAAATCCAAGAGTAGTAGTCACGGTGGGCTTCCATATTTCATGTATATTGTATGATCTTATTTTTGATTCCCCAATACAATATCCCTAAATTGGCAGCTTAAATGACATTCCTCCATGATGGCAACCAGTCCATATGATTGTCCCACAAAAATGGAGCAACAGATGGAGAAAAAACTATACTAGTCGTTCACCCCGAGACATAATTAGGGTTATATTATTGTCACTTATTGTCACTGTTATCCTTTTTGAGCTATATGTTTAATTTCATGACCCTATTTGTACCGAATCACGAAGAATCCTCGTCCATACCCTTCTACACGTTAGGTAGTGCATTATGAGACCCTCTATGAACCACTACATGGGTATTGAACCCTCAAAAAATCCCAGAGTCGTAGTCGCGGTGGGCTTCCATATTTCACGTACATTGTATGATCTTATTTTAGATTCCCCAATACAATATCCCTAAATTGGTAGCTTAAATGACATTCCACCATGATGGCAACCAATGAAGATGATTGTCTCACAAATGTGGAGCAACAAATAGAGAAAAAACTATACTAGTGGTTCATCATCGGGCAAAATTAGGGTTATATTATTGTCACTTATTGTCACTTTACCTTCATCCATATATTATATTTCATGACCCTATTTGTACCGGATCACGAAGAATCCTCCTATATACCATTCTAAGGTTGGGTAGTGCATTATGAGACCCTCTACGAACCACTACACGGGTATTGACCCCTAAAAAAACCCAGAGTCATAGTCGCGGTGGGCTTCCATATTTCATGTACATTGTATGATATATTTTTAGATTCCCCAATACAATATGCCTAAATTGCTAGCTTAAATGACATTCCTCCATGATGGCAACCAATCCAGATGATTGTCCCACAAAAGTGGAGCAACAAATGGAGAAAAAAATATACTAGTCGTTCACTATCTAGCCATAATTAGGGTTATATTATTGTCACTTATTGTCACTTTGCCTTTGTACATGTGTTATATTTCAGGACCCTATTTGCACGGGATCACGAAGAATCCTCTTCCATACCATTCTACGGCTGGGTAGTGCATTATGAGACCCTCTATGAACCACTACACAGGTATTGACCCCTAAAAAAATCCCAGAGTCGTAGTTGCGGTGGGCTTCCATATTTCATGTACATTGTATGATCTTATTATTGATTCCCCAATACAATATTCCTAAATTGGTAGCTTAAATGACATTCCTCCATGATGGCAACCAATCCAGATGATTGTCCCACAAAAGTGGCGCAACAAATGGAGAAAAAACTATACTAGTTGTTCACCACCGAGCCATAATTAGGGTTATATTATTGTCACTTTGCCTTCGTACATATGTTGTATTTAATGACCCTATTTATACCGGATCATGAAGAATCCTCCGCCATACCCTTCTAAGGTTGGGTAGTGCATTATGAGACCCTCTATGAACCACTACATGGGTATTGAACCCTCAAAAAATCCCAGAAACGTAGCCGCGGTGGGCTTCCATATTTCATGTACATTGTATGATCTTATTTTAGATTCCCCAATACAATATCACTAAATTAGGTGCTTAAATGTCATTCCTCCATAATGGCAACCAATGCAGATGATTGTCTCACAAATGTGGAGCAACAAATAAAGAAAAAACTATACTAGTCGTTCACCATCGGGCCATAATTAGGGTTATATTATTGTCACTTATTCTCACTTTAACTTCATCCATATATTATATTTCATGACCCTATTTGTACCGGATCATGAAGAATCCTCCTACATACCCTTCTAAGGTTGGGTAGTGCATTATGAGACCCTCTATGAACCACTACATGGGTATTGACCCCTAAAAAAATCCAGAGTCATAGTCGCGGTGGGCTTTCATATTTCATGTACATTGTATGATCTATTTTTAGATTCCCCAATACAATATGCCTAAATTGCTAGCTTAAATGACATTCCTACATGATGGCAACCAATCCAGATGATTGTCCCACAAAAGTGGAGCAACAAATGGAGAAAAATAATATACTAGTCGTTCACTATCGAGCCATAATTAGGGTTATATTATTGTCACTTATTGTCAATTTGCCTTCGTACATATCTTATATTTCATGACCCTATTTGTACCGGATCACTAAGAATCCTCTTTCATACCATTCTATGGTTGGGTGGTGCATTATGAGACCCTCTACAAACCACTACACGGGTATTGGCGCCAAAAAATCCCAGAGTCATAGTCGCGGTGGGCTTCCATATTTCATGTACATTGTATGATCTTATTTTTGATTCCCCAATACAATATCCCTAAATTGGTAGCTTAAATGACATTCCTCCATGATGGCAACCAATCCAGATGATTGTCCCAAAAAAGTGGAGCAACAGATAGAGAAAAAACTATACTAGTTGTTCACCATCGAGCCATAATTAGGGTTATATTATTGTCACTTCACCTTTGTACATGTGTTATATTTCATGACCCTATTTGTACCGGATCATGAAGAATCCTCTTCCATACCATTCTACGGCTGGCTAGTGCATTATGAGACCCTCTACGAACCACTACATAGGTATTGACCCCTAAAAAAAATCCCAGAGTCATAGTTGCGGTGGGATTCCATATTTCATGTACATTGTATGATCTTATTATTTGTTCCCCAATACAATATTCCTAAATTGGTAGCTTAAATGACATTCCTCCATGATGGCAACCAATCCAAATGATTGTCCCACAAAAGCTAATCTCTTCGACTAGGTGAACTAGGAGGTGTGTCATTATATTGAAGAAGGATGGCGGGAACAACAACTCAAAGCTAACTAGACATTGGACCACATCAATCTGTAACCCTGATAGACTTTCTCGATCGATTACCTTCTGAGAAATTGCATTGAGGAATGCACATACCTTCACAATTGCCAGGCGAACATTTTTTGGTAGAATTCCCCTCAATGCAACCGGAAGCAATTGCGTCATACGCACGTGGCAGTCATGAGACTTTAGGTTTTGGAATTTTTTATCTTTCATATTTATGATTCCCTTTATATTTGACAAAAAGCCAGTCGGGACCTTGATACTAAAAAGGACTTCAAAGTAGATTTCCTTCTCTTCCTTGGTAAGAGCGTAGCTGGCACGCCCTTGAAACTGCCATGGATGAATGCCATCTCTTCCTTTATGACGTTCCTGGTCCTCCCGTGCTTCTGGTGTATCTTTTGACTTCCCATACAAGCCCAGGAAGCCTAGAATATTCACGCAGAGATTCTTCGTCAGGTGCATCACGTCGATTGCAGAGCGGACCTCATGGACTTCCCAATATGGTAGCTCCCAAAATATAGATTTTTTCTTCCACATGGGTGCGCGCTTATCAGGGCCGTTAGGAACAGGTTGGCTGCCAGGACCCTTTCCAAAGATTACTTTTAAATCTTTGACCATATCAAATACTTCCGCACCGGTACGGGTGACAGGCTTCCCCCGGGGTTCTGCCTTGCCATTGAAATGCTTGCCTTTTTTCTTTAAGGGATGCTTGGGCGGAAGAAAATGACGATTGTATGGGTACACATTCTTCCTACATTTGTCCAGATATATACTTTCTGTCTGATCCAAACAGTGCGTGCATGCATTATATCCCTTGTTTGACTATCCTGAAATGTTACTAAGAGCAGGCCAACCATTGATGGTTACGAAAAGCAACGCTCGAAGGTCAAATTCCTCTTGTTTGTGCTCGTCCCACACACGTACACCTGGTTCGGCCCACATCTGTAAAAGTTCATCAACTAATGGCCTTAGGTACATATCAATGTCATTGCTGGGTTGCTTTGGACCTTGGATAAGCACTGGCATCATAATGTACTTCCGCTTCATGCACAACCAAGGAGGAAGGTTGTAGATACATAGAGTAACGGGCCAGGTGCTGTGACTCCAACTCTGCTCCCCAAAAGGATTCATGCCATCTGTACTTAGACCAAACCATAAGTTCCTTGCATCACCTGCAAATCTTGGGAACTCTCTCTCGATTTTTCTCCACTTCCGACCATCAGCGGGGTGCCTCAACTTGTCGTCTTTCATACAATCTTCCATGTGCCATCGCAACAACTTCGCATGATCTTTATTTCTGAACAGACGTTTCAACCGTGGTATTATAGGAGCATACCACATCACCTTGGCAGGAACCCTCTTCCTGGGTGGCTCGCCCTCAATATCACCAGGGTCATCTTTTCTGATCTTATACCGCAATGCAGTGCATACCGGGCATTTATCCATATTCTCGTACTTCTCACCGCGGTAGAGGATGCAGTCATTAGGGCATGCATATATCTTCTGCACGTCTAATCCTAGAGGGCAGACAAGCTTCTTTGCTTCATATGTGCTGGCGGGCAATTCGTTCTTTCTTGGAAGCATCTTCTTCATCAGTACCAGCAACTTTTTGAATGACGAGTCAGTCACAACGGTCTCTGCCTTCCACTTCAGCAATTCCAGTGTGCTTCCCAGCTTCTTCTGGCCATCTTCACAAGTTGGATACAATAATTTGTTGTGGTCCTGTAACATCTGCTCGAACTGCAACCGCTCCTTTTCTGTGTCGCAGCCTCGCCGTGCATCAGAAATGACCCGGCCAAGATCATCAGCGGGCTCATCTGGTTCCCGTTCTTCACCCTGCTCTTCTTCTTCATTGTCTTCCATTGCGGTATCAGCATACTCAGGGAACATAGATCGGTAGTTGTCATCATCGTTCTCTTCTTCTTCATCGTCGTCTTCCATCATAACCCCTCTTTCTCCGTGCTTGGTCCAAACATTATAGCCTGACATAAAACCGGACCGAAGCAGGTGGCTCTGAATGACTCTTGAGGAAGTGTAATCCTTCTCATTCTGACATTCAACACATGGACAAAACATATAGCCACCACCATGCTTGTTCACATCGGCCGCATCTCGAAAAGAATGCACGCCTTCTCTGTAAGCGGCTGTGCGTCGATCACCATACATCCATGGATGGCTCATCTGCGTTATATGACAGTATATCAAACACAATCATGATCCTAAAAATTAGTACCGCACGGTCTAAACGAGGAAATACAGTTGCTAACCTTTTAGAATAAGTGGAAATAAAGAGGAAGAGGTTTAAGCGTGGCTCGGGCATCTCATATCGTAGTTGTGTTCGGTGAACTGAAGCGGCATCGCTCTAACACACATCTCAACAAACACCTCTAGTGCATCCAAGAAAAATGGAGAGCTAGCACACACCCACACTCTTCCATCCAAGAAAAATGCAAGGAAGAGGGGAGAGAGGGGATGCGGCCATATATATAGGCAGAGGACTTTAGTCCCGGTTTGAGATACAAACCGGGACTAAAGGGGGGCATATGCAGGCTGCACACCGCATAGCCCTTTAGTCCCGGTTTGTGTCTCAAACCGGGACTAAAGGCTCATTACGGGCCAGGACCAAAGCCTCCAGGGCGGCTAGGCAATTTTGGTGCGACGTGGCCGGGCCTTTAGTCCCGGCCCAGATGGAGCCCGGGACTAAAGGGTCCAGGCCAAAGGCCCGTTTTCCACTAGTGGTGGAGCAAAAAATGGAGAAAAAACTATACTAGTCATTCACCACCGAGCCATAATTAGGGTTATATTATTGTCACTTATTGTCAATTTGCCTTCGTACATTTGTTATATTTCATGACCCTATTTGTACCGGATCATGAAGAATCCTCCTCCATACCCTTCTAAGGTTGGGTAGTGCATTATGAGACCCTCTACGAACTACTACATGGGTACTGACCCCTAAAAAAATCCCAGAGTAGTAGTCATGGTGGGCTTCCATATTTCATGTACATTGCATGATCTTATTTTAGATTCCCCAATACAATATCCCTAAATTGGTAGCTTAAATGACATTCCTCCATGATGGCAACCAATCCATATGATTGTCCCACAAAAGTGGAGCAACAAATGGAGAAAAAACTATACTAGTCGTTCACCATCGAGCCATAATTAGGGTTATATTATTATCACTTATTGTCACTTTGCCTTCGTACATATGTTATATTTCATGACCCTATTTATATCGGATCACGAAGAATCGTCTTCCATAACATTCTATGGTTGGGTAGTGCATTATGAGACCTCGACGAACCACTACACGGGTATTGACCCCAAAAAAAATACCAGAGTCGCAGTCGCGGTGGGCTTCCATATTTCATGTACATTGTATGATCTTATTTTTGATTCCCCAATACAATATCCCTACATTGGTAGCTTAAATGACATTCCTCCATGATGGCAACCAATCCAGATGATTGTCCCACAAAATTGGAGCAATAAATGGAGAAAAAACTATACTAGTCATTCACCATCGAGCCATAATTAGGGTTATATGATTGTCACTTATTGTCACTTTGCCTTTGTACATATGTTATATTTCATGACCCTATTTGTACCGGATCATGAAGAATCCTCCTCCATACCCTTCTAAGGTTGGGTAGTGCATTATGAGACCCTCTACAAACCACTACACGGGTATTGCCCGTAAAAAAATCCCAGAGTCGTAGTCGCGGTGGGCTTCCATATTTCATGTACATTGTATGATATTATTTTAGATTCCCCAATACAATATCCCTAAATTGGTAGCTTAAATGACATTTCTCCATGATGGCAACCAATCCATATTATTGTCCCACAAAAGTGGAGCAACAAATGGAGAAAAAACTATAATAGTCGTTCACCACCGAGCCATAATTAGGGTTATATTATTATCACTTATTGTCACTTTGCCTTCGTACATATGTTATATTTCATAACCCCTATTTGTATTGGTTCACGAAGAATCCTCCTCCATACCCTTCTAAGGTTGGGTAGTGCATTATGAGACCCTCTACAAACCACTAAATGGGTATTGACCCCTAAATAAATCCTAGAGTCATAGTCGCGGTGGGCTTCCATATTTCATGTACATTGTATGATCTTATTTTAGATTCCCCAATACAATATCCCTAAATTGGTAGCTTAAATGACATTCCTCCATGATGGCAACCAATCCAGATGATTGTCTCACAAAAGGGGAGCAACAAATAGAGAAAAAACTATACTAGTCGTTCACCATCGAGCCATAATTAGGGTTATATTATTGTCACTTATTGTCACTTTACCTTTGTCCATATGTTATATTTCATGACCCTATTTGTACCGGATCATGAAGAATCCTCCTCCATACCCTTCTAAGGTTGGGTAGTGCATTATGAGACCCTCTACGAACCACTACACGGGTATTAACCCCTAAAAAATCCCAGAGTCGTAGTCGCGGTGGGCTTCCATATTTCATGTACATTGTATGATCTTATTTTAGATTCTCCAATACAATGTGCCCAAATTGCTAGCTTAAATAACATTCCTCCATGATGGAAACCAATCCAGATGATTATCCCACAAAAGTGGAGCAACAAATGGAGAAAAAACTATACTAGTCGTTCACCATTGAGTCATAATTGGTGTTATATTTTTGTCACTTATCGTCACTTTGCCTTCGTACATATGTTATATTTCATGACCCTATTTGTACCGGATCATGAAGAATCCTCTTACATACCATTCTAAGGTTGGGTAGTGCATTATGAGACCCTCTACGAACCACTACATGGGTATTGACCCCAAAAAATCCCAGAGTCGTAGTCACGGTGGGCTTCCATATTTCATATACATTGTATGATCTTATTTTTGATTCCCCAATACAATATCCCTAAATTGGTAACTTAAATGACATTCCTCCATGATGGCAACCAATCGAGATGATTGGCCCACAAAAGTGGAGCAACAAATGGAGAAATAACTATACTAGTCGTTCACCATCGAGCCATAATTTGGGTTATATTATTGTCACTTTGTATTCGTACATATGTTATATTTCATGACCCTATTTGTACCGGATCATGAAGAATCGTCCTCCATACCCTTCTAAGGTTGGGTAGTGCATTATGAGACCCTCTATGAACCACTACATGGGTATTGACTCCTAAAAAATCTCAGAGTCGTAGTCGCGGTGGGCTTCCATATTTCATGTACATTGTATGATCTTATTTTTGATTCCCCAATACAATATCCCTGAATTGGTAGCTTAAATGGCATTCCTCCATGATGGCAACCAATCCATATGATTGTCCCACAAAAGTGGAGCAAGAAATGGAGAAAAAACTATACTAGTCATTCACCACCGAGCCATAATTAGGGTTATATTATTGTCAGTTATTGTCACTTTACCTTCGTCCATATGTTATATTTCATGACCCTATTTGTACCGGATCACGAAGAATCCTCCTCCATACCCTTGTAAGGTTGGGTAGTGCATTTTGAGACCCTGTACGAACCACTACACAGGTATTGACCGGTAAAAAAATCCCAGAGTCGTAGTCGCGGTGGGCTTCCATATTTCATGTACATTGTATGATCTTATTTTAGATTCCCCAATACAATATCCCTAAATTGGTAGCTTAAATGATATTTCTCCATGATGGCAACCAATCCATATGATTGTCCCACAAAAGTGGAGCAACAAATGGAGAAAAAACTATAATAGTCGTTCACCACCGAGCCATAATTATGGTTATATTATTGTCACTTATTGTCACTTTGCCTTCGAACATATGTTATATTTCATGACCCCTATTTGTATCGGATCACGAAGAATCCTCCTCCATACCCTTCTAAGGTTGGGTAGTGCATTATGAGACCCTCTACGAAACACTAAACAGGTATTGACCCCTAAAAAAATCCCAGAGTCATAGTCGCGGTGGGCTTCCATATTTCATGTACATTGTATGATCTTATTTTAGATTCTCCAATACAATATCCCTAAATTGGTAGCTTAAATGACATTCCGCCATGATGGCAACCAATCCAGATGATTGTCTCACAAAAGGGGAGCAACAAATAGAGAAAAAACTATACTAGTCGTTCACCATTGAGCCATAATTAGGGTTATATTATTGTCACTTATTGTCACTTTACCTTCGTCCATATGTTATATTTCATGACCCTATTTGTACCGAATCATGAAGACTCCACCTCCATACCCTTCTAAGGTTGGGTAGTGTATTATGAGACCCTCTACGAACCACTACACGGGTATTAACCCCTAAAAAAATCCCAGAGTCGTAGTCGTGGTGGGCTTCCATATTTCATGTACATTGGATGATCTTATTTTAGATTCCCCAATACAATATGCCCAAATTGCTAGCTTAAATGACATTCCTCCATGATGGCAACCAATCAAGATGATTGTCCCACAAAAGTGGAGCAACAAATGGAGAAAAAACAATACTAGTCATTCACCATCGAGTCATAATTGGTGTTATATTATTGTCACTTATCGTCACTTTGCCTTCGTACATATGTTATATTTCATGACCCTATTTGTACTGGATCACGAAGAATCCTCTTCCATACCATTCTAAGGTTGGGTAGTGCATTATGAGACCCTCTACGAATCACTACACGGGTATTGACCCCAAAAAATCCCAGAGTCATAGTCGCGGTGGGCTTCCATATTTCATGTACATTGTATGATCTTATTTTTGATTACCCAATACAATATCCCTAAATTGGTAGCTTAAATGACATTCCTCCATGATGGCAACCAATCGAGATGATTGGCCCACAAAAGTGGAGCAACAAATGGAAAAATAACTATACTAGTCGTTCACCATCGAGCCATAATTAGGGTTATATTATTGTCATTTTGTATTCATACATATGTTATATTTCATGACACTATTTGTACCGGATCACGAAGAATCCTCCTTCATACCCTTCTAAGGTTGGGTAGTGCATTATGAGTCCCTCTACGAACCAGTACGTGGGTATTGACCCCTAACAAAATCCAAGAGTCGTAGTCACGGTGGGCTTTCATATTTCATGTATATTGTATGATCTTATTTTTGATTCCCCAATACAATATCCCTAAATTGGAAGCTTAAATGACATTCCTCCATGATGGCAACCAATCCATATGATTGTCCCACAAAAATGGAGCAACAGATGGAGAAAGAACTATACTAGTCGTTCACCACCGAGCCATAATTAGGGTTATATTATTGTCACTTTGCCTTCGTACATTTGTTGTATTTCATGACCCTATTTGTACCGAATCATGAAGAATCCTCCGCCATACCCTTCTAAGGTTAGGTAGTGCATTATGAGACCCTCTATGAACCACTACATGGGTATTGAACCCTCAAAAAATCCCAGAGTCGTAGTCGCGGTGGGCTTCCATATTTCATGTACATTGTATGATCTTATTTTAGATTCCCCAATACAATATCCCTAAATTGTTAGCTTAAATGACATTCCTCCATGATGGCAACCAATGAAGATGATTGTCTCACAAATGTGGAGCAACAAATAGAGAAAAAACTATACTAGTCGTTCATCATCGGGCCATAATTAGGGTTATATTATTATCACTTTACCTTCGTCCATATATTATATTTCATGACCCTATTTGTACCGGATCACGAATAATCCTCCTACATACCCTTCTAAGGTTGGGTAGTGCATTATGAGACCCTCTACGAACCACTACATGGGTATTGACCCCTAAAAAAACCCAGAGTCATAGTCGCGGTGGGCTTCCATATTTCATGTACATTGTATGATCTATTTTTAGATTCCCCAATACAATATGCCTAAATTGCTAGCTTAAATGACATTCCTCCATGATGGCAACCAATCCAGATGATTGTCCCACAAAAGTGGAGCAACAAATGGAGAAAAAAAATGTACTAGTCGTTCACTATCTAGCCATAATTAGGGTTATATTATTGTCACTTTGCATTTATACATGTGTTATATTTCATGACCCTATTTGCACCGGATCACGTAGAATCCTCTTCCATACCATTCTACAGCTGGGCAGTGCATTATGAGACCCTCTATGAACCACTACACAGGTATTGACCTCTAAAAAAATCCTAGAGTCGTAGTTGCGGTGGGCTTCCATATTTCATGTACATTGTATGATCTTATTATTGATTCCCCAATACAATAATCCTAAATTGGTAGCTTAAATGACATTCCTCCATGATGGCAACCAATCCAGATGATTGTCCCACAAAAGTGGCGCAACAAATGAAGAAAAAACTATATTAGTCGTTCACCACCGAGCCATAATTAGGGTTATATTATTGTCACTTTGCCTTCGTACATATCTTGCATTTCATGACCCTATTTGTACCGGATCATGAAGAATCCTCCGCCATACCCTTCTAAGGTTGGGTAGTGCATTATGAGACCCTCTATGAACCACTACATGGGTATTGAACCCTCAAAAAATCCCAGAGTCATAGTCGCGGTGGGCTTGCATATTTCATGTACATTGTATGATCTTTTTTTAGATTCCCCAATACAATATCCCTAAATTAGGTGCTTAAATGACATTCCTCCATGATGACAACCAGTCTAGAAGATTGTCCCACAAAAGTGGAGCAACAAATGGAGAAAAAACTATACTAGTCATTCACCACCGAGCCATAATTAGGGTTATATTATTGTTACTTATTGTCACTTTGCCTTCGTACAAATGTTATATTTCATGACCCTATTTGTACCGGATCACAAAGAATCATCCTCCATACCCTTCTAAGGTTGGGTAGTGCATTATGAGACCCTCTACGAACCACTACACGGGTATTGACCCCTAAAAAAACCCAGAGTCGTAGTCGCAGTGGGCTTCCATATTTCATGTACATTGTATGATCTATTTTTAGATTCCCCAATACAATATGCCTAAATTGCTAGCTTAAATGACATTCCTCCATGATGGCAACCAATCCAGATGATTGTCCCAAAAAAGTGGAGGAACAAATGGAGAAGAAAAAAACCTAGTCGTTCACTATCGAGCCATAATTAGGGTTATATTATTAACACTTATTGTCAATTTGCCTTTGTACATATGTTATATTTCATGACCCTATTTGTACCGGATCACTAAGAATCCTCTTTCATACCATTCTATGGTTGGGTGATGCATTATGAGACCCTCTACAAACCACTACATGGGTATTGGCCCCAAAAAATCCCAGAGTCATAGTCGCTGTGGGCTTCCATATTTCATGTACATTGTATGATCTTATTTTTGATTCCGCAATACAATATCCCTAAATTGGTAGCTTAAATGACATTCCTCCATGATGGCGACCAATCCAGATGATTGTCCCAAAAAAGTGGAGCAACAGATAGAGAAAAAACTATACTAGTTGTTCACCATCGAGCCATAATTAGGGTTATAGTATTGTCACTTCGCCTTTGTACATGTGTTATATTTCATGACCCTATTTGTACCAGATCACGAAGAATCCTCTTCCATACCATTCTACGGCTGGGTAGTGCATTATGAGACCCTCTACGAACCACTACACGGGTATTGACCCCAAAAAATCCCAGAGTCGTAGTCGCGGTGGGCTTCCATATTTCATGTACATTGTATGATCTTATTTTTGATTCCCCAATACAATATCCCTAAATTGGTAGCTTAAATGACATTCCTCCATGATGGCCACCAATCCAGATGATTGGCCCACAAAAGTGGAGCAACAAATGGAGAAATAACTATAATAGTTGTTCACCATCGAGCCATAATTAGGGTTATATTATTGTCACTTTGTATTCATACATATGTTATATTTCATGACACTATTTGTACCGGATCATGAAGAATCCTCCTTCATACCCTTCTAAGGTTGGGTAGTGCATTATGAGTCCCTCTACGAACCAGTACATGGGTATTGACCCCTAACAAAATCCAAGAGTCATAGTCACGGTGGGCTTCCATATTTCATGTATATTGTATGATCTTATTTTTGATTCCCCAATACAATATCCCTAAATTGGCAGCTTAAATGACATTCCTCCATGATGGCAACCAATCCATATGATTGTCCCACAAAAATGGAGCAACAGATGGAGAAAGAACTATACTAGTCGTTCACCACCGAGACATAATTCGGGTTATATTATTGTCACTTTGCCTTCATACATATGTTTTATTTTTTTGAAGCTTACATATGTTGTATTTCATGACCCTATTTGTACCAAATCACGAAGAATCCTCCGCCATACCCTTCTAAGGTTAGGTAGTGCATTATGAGACCCTCTATGAACCACTACATGGGTATTGAACCCTCAAAAAATCCCAGAGTCGTAGTCGCGGTGGGCTTCCATATTTCACGTACATTGTATGATCTTATTTTAGATTCCCCAATACAATATCCCTAAATTGGTAGCTTAAATGACATTCCACCATGATGGCAACCAATGAAGATGATTGTCTCACAAATGTGGAGCAACAAATAGAGAAAAAACTATACTAGTCGTTCATCATCGGGCCAAAATTAGGGTTATATTATTGTCACTTATTGTCACTTTACCTTCGTCCATATATTATATTTCATGACCCTATTTGTACCGGATCACGAAGAATCCTCCTACATAGCATTCTAAGGTTGGGTAGTGCATTATGAGACCCTCTACGAACCACTACACGGGTATTGACCCCTAAAAAAACCCAGAGTCATAGTCGCGGTGGGTTTCCATATTTCATGTACATTGTATGATATATTTTTAGATTCCCCAATACAATATGCCTAAATTGCTAGCTTAAATGACATTCCTCCATGATGGCAACCAATCCAGATGATTGTCCCACAAAAGTGGAGCAACAAATGGAGAAAAAAAATATTAGTCGTTCACTATCTAGCCATAATTAGGGTTATATTATTGTCACTTATTGTCACTTTGCCTTTGTACATGTGTTATATTTCAGGACCCTATTTGCACGGGATCATGAAGAATCCTCTTCCATACCATTCTACGGCTGGGTAGTGCATTATGAGACCCTCTACGAACCACTACACAGGTATTGACCCCTAAAAAAATCCCAGAGTCGTAGTTGCGGTGGGCTTCCATATTTCATGTACATTGTATGATCTTATTATTGATTCCCCAATACAATATTCCTAAATTGGTAGCTTAAATGACATTCCTCCATGATGGCAACCAATCCAGATGATTGTCCCACAAAGGTGGCGCAACAAATGGAGAAAAAAATATACTAGTCGTTCACCACCAAGCCATAATTAGGGTTATATTATTGTCACTTTGCCTTCGTACATATGTTGTATTTCATGACCCTATTTGTACCGGATCATGAAGAATCCTCTGCCATACCCTTCTAAGGTTGGGTTGTGCATTATGAGACCCTCTATGAACCACTACACGGGTATGGACCCCTAAAAAAATCCAGAGTCGTAGTCGCGGTGGGCTTTCATATTTCATGTACATTGTATGATCTATTTTTAGATTCCCCAATACAATATGCCTAAATTGCTAGCTTAAATAACATTCCTACATGATGGCAACCAATCCAGATGATTGTCCCACAAAAGTGGAGCAACAAATGGAGAAAAATAATATACTAGTCGTTCACTATCAAGCCATAATTAGGGTTATATTATTGTCACTTATTGTCAATTTGCCTTCGTACATATCTTATATTTCATGACCCTATTTGTACCGGATCACTAAGAATCCTCTTTCATACCATTCTATGGTTGGGTGGTGCATTATGAGACCCTCTACAAACCACTACACGGGTATTGGCGCCAAAAAATCCCAGAGTCATAGTCGCGGTGGGCTTCCATATTTCATGTACATTGTATGATCTTATTTTTGATTCCCCAATACAATATCCCTAAATTGGTAGCTTAAATGACATTCCTCCATGATGGCAACCAATCCAGATGATTGTCCCAAAAAAGTGGAGCAACAGATAGAGAAAAAACTATACTAGTTGTTCACCATCGAGCCATAATTAGGGTTATATTATTGTCACTTATTGTCACTTCACCTTTGTACATGTGTTATATTTCATGACCCTATTTGTACCGGATCATGAAGAATCCTCTTCCATACCATTCTACGGCTGGCTAGTGCATTATGGGACCCTCTACGAACCACTACATAGGTATTGACCCCTAAAAAAAATCCCAGAGTCATAGTTGCGGTGGGATTCCATATTTCATGTACATTGAATGATCTTATTATTGATTCCCCAATACAATATTCCTAAATTGGTAGCTTAAATGACATTTCTCCATGATGGCAACCAATCCAAATGATTGTCCCACAAAAGTGGAGCAACAAATGGAGAAAAACCTATACTAGTCGTTCACCATCGAGCCATAACTAGGGTTATATGATTGTCACTTATTGTCACTTTGCCTTTGTACATATGTTATATTTCATCACCCTATTTGTACCGAATCATGAAGAATCCTCTTCCATACCATTCTACGGTTGGGTAGTGCATTATGAGACCCTCTACGAACCACTAAAAGGGTATTGACCCCTAAAAAATCCTAGAGTCGTAGTCGCAGTGGGCTTCCATATTTCATGTACATTGTATGATCTTATTATTGATTCCCCCATACAATATCCCTAAATTGGTAGCTTAAATGAAATTCCACCATGATGGCAACCAATCCAGATGATTGTCTCACAAAAGTGGAGCAACAACTAGAGAAAAAACTATACTAGTCGTTCACCATCGAGCCATAATTAGGGTTATATTATTGTCACTTATTGTCACTTTACCTTCGTCTATATGTTATATTTAATGACACTATTTGTACCGGATCACGAAGAATCCTCCTCCATACCCTTCTAAGGTTAGGTAGTGCATTATGAGACCCTCTACGAATGACAACACGGGTATTGACCCCTAAAAAAATCCCAGAGTCGTAGTCGCAGTGGGCTTCCATATTTCATATACATTGTATGATCTTATTTTAGATTCCCCAATACAATATGCCCAAATTGCTAGCTTAAATTACATTCCTCCATGATGGCTACCAATCCAGATGATTGTCCCACAAAAGTGGAGCAACAAATGGAGAAAAAACTATACTACTCGTTCACTATCGAGCCATAATTAGGGTTATATTATTGTCACTTATTACCACTTTGCCTTCGTACATATGTTATATTTCATGACCCTATTTGTATCGAATCACGAAGAATCCTCTTCCATACCATTCTACACTTGGGTAGTGCATTATGAGACCCTCTATGAACCACTACACGGGTATTGACTACTAAAAAAATCCCAGAGTCGTAGTCGCGGTGGGCTTCCATATTTCATGTACATTGTATGATCTTATTATTGATTCCCCAATACAATATTCCAAAATTGGTAGCTTAAATGACATTCCTCCATGATGGCAACCAATCCAGATGATTGTCCCACAAAAGTGGAGCAACAAATTGAGAAAAACCTATACTAGTCATTCACCATCGAGCCATAATTAGAGTTATATGATTGTCACATATTGTCATTTTGCCTTTGTACATATGTTATATTTCATGACCCTATTTGTACCGGATCACGAAGAATCCTCTTCCATACCATTCTATGGTTAGGTAGTGCATTATGAGACAATATACGAACCACTACATGGGTATTGACCCCTAAAAAAATCCCAGAGTCATAGTCGCGGTGGCTTCCATATTTCATGTATATTGTATGATCTTATTTTTGATTCTCTAATACAATATCCCTAAACTGGTAGCTTAAATGACATTCCTACATGATGGCAACCAATCTAGACGATTGGCCCACAAAAGTGGAGCAACAAATGGAAAAAAATCTATACTAGTCGTTCACCATCGAGCCATAATTAGGGTTATATTATTATCAATTATTGTCACTTTGCATTTGTACATATGTTATATTTCATGACCCTATTTGTACCAGATCATGAAGAATCCTCCTCCATATCCTTCTAAGGTTGGGTAGTGTATTATGAGACCCTCTACGAGCCACTTCATGGGTATTGACCCCTAAAAAAATCCCAGAGTCGTAGTCGCGGTGGGCTTCCATATTTTATGTACATTGTATGATCTTATTTTTGAATCCCCAATACAATATCCCTAAACTGGTAGCTTAAATGACATTCCTCCATGATGGTGACCTATCTAGATAATTGTCCCACAAAAGTGGAGCAACAAATGGAGAAAAAACTATACTAGTCGTTCACCACCGAGCAATAATTAGGGTTATATTATTGTCACTTATTGTCACTTTGCCTTCGTACAAATGTTATATTTCATGACCCTATTTGTACCGGATCAGGAAGAATCCTCCTCCATACCCTTCTAAGGTTGGGTAGTGCATTATGAGACCCTCTAAGAACCACTACACGGGTATTGACCCCTAAAAAAATCTCAGAGTCGTAGTCGCGGTAGGCTTCCATATTTCATGTACATTGTATGATCTTATTTTAGATTCTCCAATACAATATCCCTAAATTGGTAGCTTAAATGACATTCCTCCATGATGGCAACCAATTCAGATGATTTTCTCACAAAATTGGAGCAACAAATAGAGAAAAAACTATACTAGTCGTTCACCATCGAGCCATAATTAGGGTTATATTATTGTCACTTATTGTCACTTTGCCTTCGTCCATATGTTATATTTCATGACCCTATTTGTATCGGATCACGAAGAATCCTCCTCCATACTCTTCTAAGGTTGGGTAGTGTATTATGAGACCCTCTATGAACCACTACACGGGTATTGACCCCTAAAAAAATCCCAGAGTTGTAGTCGCGGTGGGCTTCCATATATCATGTATATTGTATGATCTTATTTTAGATTCCCCAATACAATATGACCAAATTGCTAGCTTAAATGACATTCCTCCATGATGGCAACCAATCTAGATGATTGTCCCACAAAAGTGGAGCAACAAATGAAGAAAAAACTATACTAGTCGTTCACCATCGAGCCTTAATTAGGGTTATATTATTGTCACTTATTGTCACGTTACCTTCGTACATATGTTATATTTCATGACCCTATTTGTACCGGATCATGAAGAATCCTCCTCCATACCCTTCTATGGTTGGGTAGTGCATTATGAGACCCTCTACGAACCACTACACGGGTATTGACCCCTAAAAAAATCCCAGAGTCGTAGTCGCGGTGGGCTTCCATATTTCATGTACATTGTATGATCTGATTTTTTATTCCCCAAAACAATATCCCTAAATTGGTAGATTAAATGACATTCTTCCATGATGGCAACCAATCTGGATGATTGTCACAACAAAGTGGAGCAACAAATGGATAAAAAACTATACTAGTCGTTCACCATCGAGCCATAATTAGGGTTATATTATTATCACTTATTGTCACTTTGCCTTCATACATATGTTATATTTCATGACCCTATTTGTACCGGATCATGAAGAATCCTCCTCCACACCCTTCTAAGGTTGGGTAGTGCATTATGAGACCCTCTACGAACCACTACATGGGTATTGACCCCTAAAAAAATCTCAGAGTCGTAGTCGCGGTGGGCTTCCATATTTTATGTACATTGTATGATCTTATTTTAGATTCCCCAATACAATATCCCTAAATTGGTAGCTTAAATGACATTCCTCCATGATGGCAACCAATTCAGATGATTTTCTCATAAAATTGGAGCAAAAAATAGAGAAAAAACTATACTAATTGTTCACCATCGAGCCATAATTAGGGTTATATTATTGTCACTTATTGTCACTTTGCCTTCATCCATATGTTATATTTCATGACCCTATTTGTACCGGATCACGAAGAATCCTCCTCCATACCCTTCTAAGGTTGTGTAGTGCATTATGAGACCCTGTACAAACCACTACACGAGTATTGACCCCTAAAAAAATCCCCGAGTTGTAGTCGTAGTGGGCTTCCATATTTCATGTACATTGTATGATCTTATTTTAGATTCCCCAATACAATATGACCAAATTGTACCAGATCACAAAGAATCCTCCTCCATACCCTTCTAAGGTAGGGTAGTGTATTATGAGACCCTCTACGAGCCACTACATGGGTATTGACCCCTAAAAAAACCCAGAGTCGTAGTCGCGGTGGGCTTCCATATTTTATGTACATTGTATGATCTTATTTTTAATTCCCCAATACAATATCCCTAAATTGTTAGCTTAAATGACATTCCTCCATGATGGCAACCTATCCAGATGATTGTCCCACAAAAGTGGAGCAACAAATGGAGAAAAAACTATACTAGTCGTTCACCACCGAGCAATAATTAGGGTTATATTATTGTCACTTATTGTCACTTTGCCTTCCTACAAATGTTATATTTCATGACCCTATTTGTACCAGATCATGAAGAATCCTCCTCCATACCCTTCTAAGGTTGGGTAGTGCATTATGAGACCCTCTACGAACCACTACACGGGTATTGACCCCTAAAAAAATCCAGAGTCGTAGTCGCGGTGGGCTTCCATATTTTATGTACATTGTATGATCTTATTTTCGATTCCCCAATACAATATCCCTAAATTGGTAGCTTAAATGACATTCCTCCATGATGGCAACCAATTCAGATGATGGTCTCACAAAATTGGAGCAACAAATAGAGAAAAAACTATACTAGTCATTCTCCATCGAGCCTTAGTTAGGGTTATATTATTGTCACTTTACCTTCGTACATATGTTATATTTCATGACCCTATTTGTATCGGATCACAAAGAATCCTCTTCCATACCATTCTATGGTTAGGTAGTGCATTATGAGACCCTATACGAACCACTACACGGGTATTGACCCCTAAAAAAATCCCAGAGTCATAGTCGCGGTGGGCTTCCATATTTCATGTACATTGTATGATCTTATTTTTGATTCCCTAATACAATATCCCTAAACTGGTAGCTTAAATGACATTCCTACATGATGGCAACCAATCCAGACGATTGGCCCACAAAAGTGGAGCAACAAATGGAAACAAATCTATACTAGTCATTCACCATTGAGCCATAATTAGGGTTATATTATTGTCACTTATTGTCACTTTGCATTTATACATATGTTATATTTCATGACCCTATTTGTACCGGATCATGAAGAATCCTCCTCCATACCCTTCTAAGGTTGGGTAGTGCATTATGAGACCCTCTACGAACCACTACACGGGTATTGACCCCTAAAAAAACCCAGAGTCGTAGTCGCGGTGGGCTTCCATATTTTATGTACATTGTATGATCTTATTTTAGATTCCCCAATACAATATCCCTAAATTGGTAGCTTAAATGACATTCCTCCATGATGGCAACCAATTCAGATGATTGTCTCACAAAATTGGAGCAACAAATAGAGAAAAAACTATACTAGTCGTTCACCATCGAGCCATAATTAGGGTTATATTATTGTCACTTATTGTCACTTTGCCTTTGTCCATATGTTATATTTCATGACCCTATTTGTACCGGATCACGAAGAATCCTCCTCCATACCCTTCTAAGGTTGGGTAGTGTATTATGAGACCCTCTATGAACCACTACACGGGTATTGACCCCTAAAAAAATCCCAGAGTTGTAGTCGCGGTGGGCTTCCATATTTCATGTATATTGTATGATCTTATTTTAGATTCCCCAATACAATATGACCAAATTGCTAGCTTAAATGACATTTTTCCATGATGGCAACCAATCTAGATGATTGTCCCACAAAAGTGGAGCAACAAATGAAGAAAAAACTATACTAGTCGTTCACCATCGAGCCTTAATTAGGGTTATATTATTGTCACTTATTGTCACTTTCCCTTCGTACATATGTTATATTTCATGACCCTATTTGTACCGGATCATGAAGAATCCTCCTCCATACCCTTCTATGGTTGGGTAGTGCATTATGAGACCCTCTACGAACCACTACACGGGTATTGAACCCTAAAAAAATCCCAGAGTCGTAGTCGCGGTGGGCTTCCATATTTCGTGTACATTGTATGATCTGATTTTTTATTCCCCAAAACAATATCCCTAAATTGGTAGCTTAAATGACATTCTTCCATGATGGCAACCAATCTGGATGATTGTTATACCAAAGTGGAGCAACAAATGGATAAAAAACTATACTAGTCGTTCACCATCGAGCCATAATTAGGGTTATATTATTGTCACTTATTGTCACTTTGCCTTCGTACAAATGTTATATTTCATGACCCTATTTGTACCGGATCACGAAGAATCCTCCTCCATACCCTTCTAAGGTTGGGTAGTGCATTATGAGACCCTCTACGAACCACTACACCGGTATTGACCCCTAAAAAAATCTCAGAGTCGTAGTCGCGGTGGGCTTCCATATTTCATGTACATTGTATGATCTTATTTTAGATTCTCCAATACAATATCCCTAAATTGGTAGCTTAAATGACATTCCTCCATGATGGCAACCAATTCAGATGATTGTCTCACAAAATTGGAGCAACAAATAGAGAAAAAACTATACTAGTCGTTCACCATCGAGCCATAATTAGGGTTATATTATTGTCACTTATTGTCAATTTGCCTTTGTCCATATGTTATATTTCATGACCCTATTTATACCGGATCACGAAGAATCCTCCTCCATACCCTTCTAAGGTTGGGTAGTGTATTATGAGACCCTCTATGAACCACTACACGGGTATTGACCCCTAAAAAAATCCCAGAGTTGTAGTCACGGTGGGCTTCCATATTTCATGTATATTGTATGATCTTATTTTAGATTCCCCAATACAATATGACCAAATTGCTAGCTTAAATGACATTCCTCCATGATGGTAACCAATCTAGATGACTGTCCCACAAAAGTGGAGCAACAAATGAAGAAAAAACTATAGTAGTCGTTCACCATCGAGCCTTAATTAGGGTTATATTATTGTCACTTATTGTCATTTTACCTTCATACATATGTTATATTTCATGACCCTATTTGTACCGGATCATGAAGAATCCTCCTCTATACCCTTCTATGGTTGGGTAGTGCATTAGAGCATCTCTAGTGGATGGTGTAAATTTGGACGTGTATATCTCCATATACACGTCCATATACACCTTGCTAAATTTACACGTTCCCAGTTTTTCAGTGGAACGTGTAAATTAGGACGTGTATATTCCAACGGCTATATTTTCAAACGGCTATATTTCCAACGGCTATATTTTCAAACGGCTATATTTCCAACGGCTATATTTTCAAACGGCTATATTTCCAACGGCTATATTTCCAACGGGCCTTTGGAGTTCTGCAATCCCGTTTTGCCATTGTTCGTGGACCTGCTAAAGGATGGAAACGTAAAGAAATCACTGATGTCATGAAAGCTTGTGTCATAATGCACAATATCCAAACTTGTATTTGCCCATGCTGCTATGAGAACCTTGTCCTCATCACTAGACCAATTTTTTCCTTTATTCGACTTTCCTTTCTCTGTTATTGTTGGTGCATGATGCTCAGTTGATGGAGTTGGTTGCTCTCCAATTGGGCTATCTGGTTGTGTTTGTGTGTAACCAAAACCCACGGTGTCAAAGAAATTTTCATCATCCATCTGCAAACAATCAACAAATGCACACAGAAATTAAGCACATGGCATACACAGAAAATTCAATTAAACAATCAACAAATTATCCACACATACACTCAGAAATTAAACACAGGTGTACAAAGGAAATAAGCACAATCTGCAAAAAGAATCAGGTGTCCACCGAAATTTCTCACAGTCCCCATCCCAGCACAGCCCGTTCCACATCCCAGCACAGCCGCCGTTCTCCCCGTCCCCAATCCCTGAATCGCCACCCCCTTCTTCCGCCTTGGCCACCACGAGCGCCCCCCACCCGTTCTCCCTCCAGCCCGCCGCTCACCCAACCTCCCGCCGCCCTCTCGCCCAGCACCCCGCTGCCGCGTCGCCCGGCACCCCGCAGCCGCGTCGCCGAGCATGCCGCAGCCGCCCAGCGCCTCGCCCAGCACCCCGCAGCCCAGCACCTCGCAGCCGCCCAGCGCCCCGCAGCCGCCCAGCGCCCTGCAGCCGCCCGCACATGGCGCCCAGCCGCCCAGCGCCCCGCAGCCGCCCGCCCAGCCGCCCAGCCGCCAGATCTTGCTGCAGGGCGTGCGCGCGCCGCCCCTCTGCTCCCGCTAGAGCTCGCGAAAAATATTACCTCTTGGGCGGCGGGCGGAGAGGAATCGCGACGGCGTTCTTCTGGCCGAGCTCCTCCAATCCTTGCTCTGGGCGGGCCGCGGGAGGAAGATTTCCTTGCCTTTTCCCGAGCTCACGAGCGTGGCTGGGTCGAGTTAATGTCCACGCCTCGTACCGTCGTGGCTTGGACGTGCATCTTTACACGCCGGTTTGCACGAGCCGCTGGGAGCTATTTTTGGGCTAGCATCGTGTATATTTGCTATACACGTCTATATAGACCATCCACTAGAGATGCTCTTATGAGACCCTCTATGAACCACTACACGGGTATTGACCCCTAAAAAAATCCCAGAGTCGTAGTCGCGGTGGGCTTCCATATTTCATGTACATTGTATGATCTGATTTTAGATTCCCCAATACAATATCCCTAAATTGGTAGCTTAAATGACATTCTTCCATGATGGCAACCAATCTGGATGATTGTCACACCAAAGTGGAGCAACAAATGGATAAAAAACTATACTAGTTGTTCACCATCGAGCCATAATTAGGGTTATATTATTATCACTTATTGTCACTTTGCCTTCATACATATGTTATATTTCATGACCCTATTTGTACCGGATCATGAAGAATCCTCCTCCATACCCTTCTAAGGTTGGGTAGTGCATTATGAGACCCTCTACGAACCACTACACGGGTATTGACCCCTAAAAAAATCTCAGAGTCGTAGTCGCGGTGGGCTTCCATATTTCATGTACATTGTATGATCTTATTTTAGATTCCCCAATACAATATCCCTAAATTGGTAGCTTAAATGACATTCCTCCATGATGGCAACCAATTCAGATGATTGTCTCACAAAATTGGAGCAAAAAATAGAGAAAAAACTATACTAGTCGTTCACCATCGAGCCATAATTAGGGTTATATTATTGTCACTTATTGTCACTTTGCCTTCGTCCATATGTTATATTTCATGACCCTATTTGTACCGGATCACGAAGAATCCTCCTCCATACCCTTCTAAGGTTGGGTAGTGCATTATGAGACCCTGCACGAACCACTACACGAGTATTGACCCCTAAAAAAATCCCCGAGTTGTAGTCGCAGTGGGCTTCCATATTTCATGTACATTGTACGATCTTATTTTTGATTCCCCAATACAATATGACCAAATTCCTAGCTTAAATGACATTCCTACATGATGGCAACCAATCTAGATGATTGTCCCACAAAAGTGGAGCAACAAATGAAGAAAAAACTATACTAGTCATTCACCATCGAGCCTTAATTAGGGTTATATTATTGTCACTTATTGTCACTTTACCTTCGTACATATGTTATATTTCATGACCCTATTTGTATCGGATCACGAAGAATCCTCTTCCATACCATTATATGGTTGGGTAGTGCATTATGAGACTTCTACGAACCACTACATGGGTATTGACCCCTAAAAAAATCCCAGAGTCATAGTCGCGGTAAGCTTACATATTTCATGTACATTGTATGATCTTATTTTTTATTCCCCAATACAATATCCCTAAATTGGTAGCTTAAATGATATTCCTCCATGATGGCAACCAATCTGGATGATTGTCACACCAAAGTGGAGAAGCAAATGGAGAAAAAACTATACTAGTCGTTCACCATCGAGCCATAATTAGGGTTATATTATTATCACTTATTGTCACTTTGCCTTCATACATATGTTATATTTCATGACCCTATTTATATTGGATCATGAAGAATCCTCTTCCATAACATTCTATGGTTGGATAGTGCATTATGAGACCTCTACGAACCACTACACGGGTATTGACCCTAAAAAAAATCCTAGAGTCGCAGTCGCGGTGGGCTTCCATATTTCATGTACATTGTATGATCTTATTTTTGATTCCCCAATACAATATCCCTAAATTGGTAGCTTAAATGACATTCCTCCATCATGGCAACCAATCGAGATGATTGGCCCACAAAAGTGGAGCAACAAATGGAGAAAAAACTATACTAGTCGTTCACCATCGGGCCATAATTAGGGTTATATGATTGTCACTTATTGTCACTTTGCCTTTGTACATAAGTTATATTTCATGACCCTATTTGTACCGGATCATGAAGAATCCTCTTCTATACCATTCTACGGTTGGGTAGTGCATTATGAGACCCTATACGAACCACTACATGGGTATTGACCCCTAAAAAAATTCTAGAGTCATAGTCGCGGTGGGCTTCCATATTTCATGTACATTGTATGATCTTATTTTTGATTGTCTAATAGAATATCCCTAAATCGGTAGCTTAAATGACATTGCTCCATGATGGCAACCAATCCAGATGATTGGCCCACAAAAGTGGAGCAACAAATGGAGAAAAAACTATACTAGTCATTCACCATCGAGCCATAATTAGGGTTATATTATTATCACTTATTGTCACTTTGCATTCGTACATATGTTATATTTCATGACCCTATTTGTACCGCATCACGAAGAATCCTCCTCCATACCCATCTAAGGTTGGGTAGTGCATTTTGAGGCCCTCTATGAACCACTACATGGGTATTGACCCCTAAAAAATATCCCAGAGTCGTAGTCGCGGTGGGCTTCCACATTTCATATACATTGTATGATCTTATTTTTGATTGCCTAATAGAATATCCCTAAATTGGTAGCTTAAATGACATTCCTCGATGATGGAAACCAATCTAGATGATTATTCCACAAAAGTGGAGCAACAAATGGAGAAAAAACTATACTAGTCGTTCACCATCGAGCCATAATTAGGGTTATATTATTATCACTTATTGTCACTTTGCCTTCATACATATGTTATATTTCATGACCCTATTTATATTGGATCATGAAGAATCCTCTTCCATAACATTCTATGGTTGGATAGTGCATTATGAGACCTCTACGAACCACTACACGGGTATTGACCCTAAAAAAAATCCTAGAGTCGCAGTCGCGGTGGGCTTCCATATTTCATGTACATTGTATGATCTTATTTTTGATTCCCCAATACAATATCCCTAAATTGGTAGCTTAAATGACATTCCTCCATCATGGCAACCAATCGAGATGATTGGCCCACAAAAGTGGAGCAACAAATGGAGAAAAAACTATACTAGTCGTTCACCATCGGGCCATAATTAGGGTTATATGATTGTCACTTATTGTCACTTTGCCTTTGTACATAAGTTATATTTCATGACCCTATTTGTACCGGATCATGAAGAATCCTCTTCTATACCATTCTACGGTTGGGTAGTGCATTATGAGACCCTATACGAACCACTACATGGGTATTGACCCCTAAAAAAATTCTAGAGTCATAGTCGCGGTGGGCTTCCATATTTCATGTACATTGTATGATCTTATTTTTGATTGTCTAATAGAATATCCCTAAATCGGTAGCTTAAATGACATTGCTCCATGATGGCAACCAATCCAGATGATTGGCCCACAAAAGTGGAGCAACAAATGGAGAAAAAACTATACTAGTCATTCACCATCGAGCCATAATTAGGGTTATATTATTATCACTTATTGTCACTTTGCATTCGTACATATGTTATATTTCATGACCCTATTTGTACCGCATCACGAAGAATCCTGCTCCATACCCATCTAAGGTTGGGTAGTGCATTTTGAGGCCCTCTATGAACCACTACATGGGTATTGACCCCTAAAAAATATCCCAGAGTCGTAGTCGCGGTGGGCTTCCACATTTCATATACATTGTATGATCTTATTTTTGATTGCCTAATAGAATATCCCTAAATCGGTAGCTTAAATGACATTCCTCGATGATGGAAACCAATCTAGATGATTGTTCCACAAAAGTGGAGCAACAAATGGAGAAAAAACTATAATAGTCATTCACCATCGAGCCATAATTAGGGTTATATTATTATCACTTATTGTCACTTTGCATTCGTACATATGTTATATTTCATGACCCTATTTGTACCGCATCACGAAGAATCCTCCTCCATACCCATCTAAGGTTGGGTAGTGCATTTTGAGACCCTCTATGAACCACTACATGGGTATTGACCCCTAAAAAAAATCCCAGAGTCGTAGTCGCGGTGGGCTTCCACATTTCATGTACATTGTATGATCTTATTTTTGATTGCCTAATAGAATATCCCTAAATCGGTAGCTTAAATGACATTCCTCGATGATGGAAACCAATCTAGATGATTGTCCCACAAAAGTGGAGCAACAAATGGAGAAAAAACTATATTAGTCATTCACCATCGAGCCATAATTAGGGTTATATTATTGTCACTTATTGTCACTTTGCCTTCATACAAATGTTATATTTCATGACCCTATTTGTACCGGATCACGAAGAATCCTCCTCCATACCCTTCTTAGGTTGGGTAGTGCATTATGAGACCCTCTACAAACCACTACACGGGTATTGACCCCTAAAAAATATCTCAGAGTCGTAGTCGCGTTGGGCTTCCACATTTCATGTACATTGTATGATCTTATTTTTGATTGCCTAATAGAATATCCCTAAATTGGTAGCTTAAATGACATTCCTCCATGATGGCAACCAATTCAGATGATTGTCTCACCAAAGTGGAGCAACAAATAGAGAAAAAACTATACTAGTCGTTCACCATCGAGCCATAATTAGGGTTATATTATTGTCACTTATTGTCACTTTGCCTTCATTCATATGTTATATTTCATGACCCTATTTGTACTGGATCACGAAGAATCCTTTTACATACCCTACTAAGGTTGGGTAGTGAATTATGAGACCCTCTATGAACCACTACATGGGTATTGCCCCTAAAAAAATCCCAGAGTCGTAGTCGCGGTGGGCTTCCTTATTTCATATACATTGTATAATCTTATTTTAGATTCCCCAAAACAGTATGGCCAAATTGCTTACTTAAATAACATTCCTCCATGATGCAACCAATCTAGATGATTGTTCCACAAATGTGGAGCAACAAATGGAGAAAAAACTATACTAGTCGTTCACCATCAAGCCATAATTAGGATTATATTATTGTCACTTATTGTCACTTTGCCTTTGTACATATGTTATATTTCATGACCCTATTTGTATCGGATCACGAAGAATCCTCTCCCATACCATTCTATGGTTGGGTAGTGCATTATGAGACCTCTACGAACCACTACACGGGTATTGACCCCTAAAAAAATCCAAGAGTCATAGTCGCGGTGGGCTTCCATATTTCATGTACATTGTATGATCTTATTTTTGATTTCCCAATACAATATCCCTAAATTGGTAGCTTAAATTACATTCCTCCATGATGGCAGCCAATCCAGATGATTGTCCCACAAAAGTGGAGCAACAAATGGAGAAAAAACTATACTAGTCGTTCACCATCGAGCCATAATTAGGGTTATATTATTATCACTTATTGTTACTTTGCCTTCGTACATATGTTATATTTCATGACCCTATTTGTATCGGATCACGAATAATCCTCTTCCATACCATTCTATGGTTGGGTAGTGCATTATGAGACCTCTATGAACCAATACATGGATATTGACCCCTAAAAAAATCCCAGAGTCATAGTCGCGGTGGCTTCCATATTTCATGTACATTGTATGATCTTATTTTTGATTGCCTAATACAATATCCCTAAATTGGTAGCTTAAATGACATTCCTCCATGATGGAAACCAATCCAGATGATTGGCCCACAAAAGTGGAGCAACAAATGGAGAAAAAACTATAATAGTCATTCACCATCGAGCCATATAATTAGGGTTATATTATTGTCACTTATTGTCACTTTGCATTCGTACATATGTTATATTTCATGACCCTATTTGTACCGGATCATGAAGAATCCTCCTCCATACCCTTCTAAGGTTGGGTAGTGCATTATGAGACCCTCTACGAACCACTACACGGGTATTGACCCCTAAAAAAATCTCAGAGTCGTAGTCGCGGTGGGCTTCCATATTTCATGTACATTGTATGATCTTATTTTAGATTCCCCAATACAATATCCCTAAATTGGTAGCTTAAATGACATTCCTCCATGATGGCAACCAATTCAGATGATTGTCTCACAAAATTGGAGCAAAAAATAGAGAAAAAAGTATACTAGTCGTTCACCATCGAGCCATAATTAGGGTTATATTATTGTCACTTACTGTCACTTTGCCTTCGTCCATATGTTATATTTCATGACCCTATTTGTACCGGATCATGAAGAATCCTCCTCCATACCCTTCTAAGGTTGGTTAGTGCATTATGAGACCCTGTACGAACCACTACACGAGTATTGACCCCTAAAAAATCCCCGAGTTATAGTCGCAGTGGGCTTCCATATTTCATGTACATTGTATGATCTTATTTTAGATTCCCCAATACAACATGACCAAATTCCTTGCTTAAATGACATTTCTCCATGATGGCAACCAATCCAGATGATTGTCCCACAAAAGTGGAGCAACAAATGAAGAAAAAACTATAGTAGTCGTTCACCATAGAGCCTTAATTAGGGTTATATTATTATCACTTATTGTCACTTTACCTTCATACATATGTTATATTTCATGACCTTATTTGTATCGGATCACGAAGAATCCTCTTCCATACCATTCTATGGTTGGGTAGTGCATTATGAGACTTCTACGAACCACTACATGTGTATTGACCCCTAAAAAAATCCCAGAGTCGTAGTCGCGGTAGGCTTACATATTTCATGTACATTGTATGATCTTATTTTTTATTCCCCAATACAATATCCCTAAATTGGTAGCTTAAATGATATTCCTCCATGATGGCAACCAATCTGGATGATTGTCACACCAAAGTGGAGCAACAAATGGAGAAAAAACTATACTAGTCGTTCACCATCGAGCCATAATTAGGGTTATATTATTATCACTTATTGTCACTTTGCCTTCATACATATGTTATATTTCATGACCCTATTTGTATCAGATCATGAATAATCCTCTTCCATAGCATTCTATGGTTGGGTAGTGCATTATGAGACCTCTATGAACCACTACACGGGTATTGACCCCTAAAAAAATCCCAGAGTCATAGTCGCGGTGGGCTTCCATATTTCATGTACATTGTATGATCTTATTTTTGATTGCCTAATACAATATCCCTAAATTGGTAGCTTAACTGACATTCCTCCATGAAGGAAACCAATCCATATGATTGGCCCACAAAAGTGGAGCAACAAATGGAGAAAAAACTATACTAGTCATTCACCATCGAGCCATATAATTAGGGTTATATTATTGTCACTTATTGTCACTTTGCATTCGTACATATGTTATATTTCATGACCCTATTTGTACCGGATCATGAAGAATCCTCCTCCATACCCTTCTAAGGTTGGGTAGTGCATTATGAGACCCTCTACGAACCACTACACGGGTATTGACCCCTAAAAAAATCTCAGAGTCGTAGTCGCGGTGGGCTTCCATATTTCATGTACATTGTATGATCTTATTTTAGATTCCCCAATACAATATCCCTAAATTGGTAGCTTAAATGACATTCCTCCATGATGGCAACCAATTCAGATGATTGTCTCACAAAATTGGAGAAAAAAATAGAGAAAAAACTATACTAGTCGTTCACCATCGAGCCATAATTAGGGTTATATTATTGTCACTTATTGTCACTTTGCCTTCGTCCATATGTTATATTTCATGACCCTATTTGTACCGGATCACGAAGAATCCTCCTCCATACCCTTCTAAGGTTGGGTAGTGCATTATGAGACCCTGTACGAACCACTACACGAGTATTGACCCCTAAAAAATCCCCGAGTTGTAGTCGCAGTGGGCTTCCATATTTCATGTACATTGTATGATCTTATTTTAGATTCCCCAATACAATATGACCAAATTCCTTGCTTAAATGACATTCCTCCATGATGGCAACCAACTAGATGATTGTCCCACAAAAGTGGAGCAACAAATGAAGAAAAAACTATACTAGTCGTTCACCATCGAGCCTTAATTAGGGTTATATTATTGTCACTTATTGTCACTTTACCTTCGTACATATGTTATATTTTATGACCCTATTTGTATCGGATCACGAAGAATCCTCTTCCATACCATTCTATGGTTGGGTAGTGCATTATGAGACTTCTACGAACCACTACATGTGTATTGACCCCTAAAAAAATCCCAAAGTCGTAGTCGCGGTAGGCTTACATATTTCATGTACATTGTATGATCTTATTTTTTATTCCCCAGTACAATATCCCTAAATTGGTAGCTTAAATGACATTCCTCCATGATGGCAACCAATCTGGATGATTGTCACACCAAAGTGGAGCAACAAATGGAGAAAAAACTATACTAGTCGTTCACCATCGAGCCATAATTAGGGTTATATTATTATCACTTATTGTCACTTTGCCTTCGTACATGTGTTATATTTCATGACCCTATTTATATTGGATCACGAAGAATCCTCTTCCATAACATTCTATGGTTGGATAGTGCATTATGAGACCTCTACGAACCACTACACGGGTATTGACCCCTAAAAAAAAATCCTAGAGTCACAGTCGCGGTGGGCTTCCATATTTCATGTACATTGTATGATCTTATTTTTGATTCCCCAATACAATTTCCCTAAATTGGTAGCTTAAATGACATTCCTCCATGATGGCAACCAATCGAGATGATTGGCCCACAAAAGTGGAGCAACAAATGGAGAAAAAACTATACTAGTCGTTCACCATCAAGCCATAATTAGGGTTATATGATTGTCACTTATTGTCACTTTGCCTTTGTACATATGTTATATTTTATGACCCTATTTGTACCGGATCATGAAGAATCCTCTTCCATACCATTCTACAGTTGGGTAGTGCATTTTGAGACCCTCTACGAACCACTACATGGGTATTGACCCCTAAAAAAAATCCTAGAGTCATAGTCGCGGTGGGCTTTCATATTTCATGTACATTGTATGATCTTATTTTTGATTGCCTAATAGAATATCCCTAAATCAGTAGCTTAAATGACATTCCTCCATGATGGCAACCAATCCAGATGATTGGCCCACAAAAGTGGAGCAACAAATGGAGAAAAAACTATACTAGTCATTCACCATCGAGCCATAATTAGGGTTATATTATTATCACTTATTGTTTTTTTTTGACACCTTTACCGTAGGGGAAGCCCCTACGGTGTCATTTTTTCATATATAAAAAGGTAGAGAGTCACACAGGGATTTACATAAAGGGGGGAGAGAGGAGTGGGGGGGGGGGAACAACAAAGAGCTAAACCAAACTGTAAAGGAAAATTAGCTAAAAAACTTGCAGCAGCCAGTCAACAAGAGGTTGAACCAAGGCTGTTTTGACCCTGAATTTATGCAGAAAAAGGTCACTACGAAATCCCACTTTCCATCTGTTGAAAGAGCATGGCCTTCCCTCAAAGATTAGTTCATTGCGAACTTTCCAAATGTTCCAGCAAGCGCAGGCCATAATTTCCAAGAAGCAAGGTCCTGGGAATGTATTCCGAGCAGTGATAAATCTTGCAGTGAAGTCATCAGTCGCCGACCAAAGAATACCAATTGAATCCCAACAAGTAGCTGCAAACTCACACTGGAAAAATAAGTGATCTCTGGTTTCTAATTGCGAGACATGACAAAGGCAGCAGTTAGGTCCGGAATCAAGGTTCCAATTTTTGCGTAGCATGATATCTCTTGTGTTGAGTCTATCAAGCATGAGAGTCCAAAGGAAAACTTTCAGTTTAGGCATGGCCTTAGATGCCCAGATGGCGTTAAGAGCTGCATCTTGTGGTACTTGAGCAAACAAGAAATTATAAAACTTCGATGGAGTATATTTGTCTCCCCAGACAAAGGATCGAACATCATTCTGCTCATCAATGATTTCGGTGGAATTCATTAACACCGATACCTCCTGAAATTCCTGATATGCTTCCACTGAGAGAGGTAGGGCGAAAATTCCAGCAGCATCTTGAGAAGAGGCAAAAGTAGCTACCGAGATATCTTCATTTAGACAGTAAGAAAAAAGCCTTGGGTATTTGTCACATAATAACTCACCATTCACCCAGAAATCTTTCCAGAAAAGGACTGACTGCCCGTTGCCAATTCTACAGCGAGACACACTTCTGTAATCCTCCACCAGACTGAAGATGTCCCGCCACCAGAACGATCCACGCTTAGAAGAAGCATGTGGAACATTATCTCCGTAAAGAGCCCAGACGAGATGTACCCATGGTACATCAGCTTTGGAGTAAAATTTATGAAGCTGTTTCATCAAGAGGGCTTTATTTTGAATTTCCAAATTAAGCACTCCGAGACCACCATGCTTCTTTGGACGACAGACTCTGGACCATGCCACCAAGGCATTAGACGAGCTGGAGTCTTCCTCTTTGTCCCATAGGCAATGCCTTTGAGCTCTGTTGCATATATTGAGAATGGTTTTCTGCACTTTAAGCGAGCACATGAAGAACGATGGTAAAGAAGACAAAACTGATCGAACAAATTCCAAGCGCCCTCCATATCCCAAGAACCTAGCACTTGCATTAAGACGACGTTCAACCAAACTGACCAGAGGAGCCATGTTTTGCACTGTTGGTTTCGTGATGCCCAAGGGAAGGCCCAAGTAGGTGAACGGAAGAGAACCCACAGAGCACCCAAAAGCTTGAGCAAGATTTTGCAAAGTGGCATCAGGAGTATTAACAGAAACTAAGCAAGATTTCGCGTAATTGACCCTCAAACCAGTAGCTGTTGCGAAATCTTCCAGGGTAATCTTGAGGGCAGCAAGTTGGGTCGGACAAGCTTGTAAGATCAGCAGAGTGTCGTCAGCGTATTGAACAATTGGAAAGTCATTGTTTGGGATATTTAACGGCGCATGCAAGACGCCAGAGTTGAACAGCTGGTTCACCATTCCTTGCAAGAGGTCAGAAACTCCTACAAACAGTAAAGGAGAAAGCGGATCACCTTGCCGAACCCCCCTGCGACAGAAGAATTTTTTCCCAGGGACTCCATTAAGAAGCACCTCTGAAGTGCCAGTGCTCATTAACATATGCATCCAGGAAAGCCATCTCTCATCACAGCCAAAACAACGGAAAACCTTTATGATAGCCTCATGCTCTACTGTATCAAAAGCTTTTGCAAAATCCAATTTGAGAATGACTGTTTCCACTCCTCCTTGTTTGCATTGATGAATATATTCATAAGCCCATCCAACACAGTCCTGTATATTTCTTGACTTCAAGAAACCATATTGATTTGTATGCACCAGAGTAAGGATTTTTTCCTGTCACTTATTGTCACTTTGCATTCGTACATATGTTATATTTCACTTTGCATTATCACTTATTGTCACTTTGCATTCGTACATATGTTATATTTCATGACCCTATTTGTACCGCATCACAAAGAATCCTCCTCCATACCCTTCTAAGGTTGGGTAGTGCATTTTGAGACCCTCTACGAACCACTACATGGGTATTGACCCCTAAAAAAAATCCCTGAGTCATAGTCGCGGTGGGCTTCCACATTTCATGTACATTGTATGATCTTATTTTTGATTGCCTAATAGAATATCCCTAAATCGATAGCTTAAATGATATTCCTCGATGATGGAAACCAATCTAGATGATTGTCCCACAAAAGTGGAGCAACAAATGGAGAAAAAACTATACTAGTCGTTCACCCCCGAGCCATAATTAGGGTTATATTATTGTCACTTATTGTCACTTTGCCTGCATACAAATGTTATATTTCATGACCCTATTTGTACCGAATCACGAAGAATCCTCCTCCATACCCTTATTAGGTTGGGTAGTGCATTATGAGACCCTCTACGAACCACTACACAGGTATTGACCCCTAAAAAAATCTCAGAGTCGTAGTCGCGATGGGCTTCCACATTTCATGTACATTGTATGATCTTATTTTTGATTGCCTAATAGAATATCCATAAATTGGTAGCTTAAATGACATCCCTCCATGATGGCAACCAATTCAGATGATTGTCTCACCAAAGTGGAGAAACAAATAGAGAAAAAACTATACTAGTCGTTCACCATCGAGCCATAATTAGGGTTATATTATTGTCACTTATTATCACTTTGCCTTCGTTCATATGTTATATTTCATGACCCTATTTGTACCGGATCACGAAGAATTCTTTTCCATACCCTACTAAGGTTGGGTAGTGAATTATGAGACCCTCTATGAACCACTATATGGGTATTGCCCCTAAAAAAATCCTAGAGTCGTAGTCGCGGTGGGCTTCCTTATTTCATGTACATTGTATGATCTTATTTTAGATTCCCAAAACAGTATGACCAAATTGCTAACTTAAATAACATACCTCCATGATGCAACCAATCTAGATGATTGTCCCACAAATGTGGAGCAACAAATGGAGAAAAAACTATACTAGTCGTTCACCATCAAGCCATAATTAGGATTATATTATTGTCACTTATTATCACTTTGCCTTTGTACATATGTTATATTTCATGACCCTATTTGTATCGGATCATGAAGAATCCTCTCCCATACCATTCTATGGTTGGTTAGTGCATTATGAGACCTCTACGAACCACTACATGGGTATTGACCCCTAAAAAAATCCAAGAGTCGTAGTCGCGGTGGGCTTCCATATTTCATGTACATTGTATGATCTTATTTTTGATTCCCCAATACAATATCCCTAAATTGGTAGCTTAAATTACATTCCTCCATGATGGCAGCCAATCCAGATGATTGTCCCACAAAAGTGGAGCAATAAATGGAGAAAAAACTATACTAGTCGTTCACCATCGAGCCATAATTAGGGTTATATTATTGTCACTTATTGTTACTTTGCCTTCGTACATATGTTATATTTCATGACCCTATTTGTATCGGATCACGAATAATCCTCTTCCATACCATTCTATGGTTGGGTAGTGCATTATGAGACCTCTATGAACCACTACACGGGTATTGACCCCTAAAAAAATCCCAGAGTCATAGTCGCGGTGGGCTTCCATATTTCATGTACATTGTATGATATTATTTTTGGTTGCCTAATACAATATCCCTAAATTGGTAGCTTAAATGACATTCCTCCATGATGGCAGCCAATCCAGATGATTGTCCCACAAAAGTGGAGCAACAAATGGAGAAAAAACTATACTAGTCATTCACCATCAAGCCATATAATTAGGGTTATATTATTGTCACTTATTGTCACTTTGCATTCGTACATATGTTATATTTCATGACCCAATTTGTACCGGATCATGAAGAATCCTCCTCCATACCCTTCTAAGGTTGGGTAGTGCATTATGAGACCCTCTATGAACCACTCCATGGGTATTGACACCTACAAAAATCCCAGAGTCATAGTCGCGGTGGGCTTCCATATTTCATGTACATTGTATGATCTTATTTTTGATTCCCCAATACAATATCCCTAAATTGGTACCTTAAATGACATTCCTCCATGATGGCAACCAATCAGATGATTGTCCCACAAAAGTGGAGCAACAATTTGGGAAAAAACTATACTAGTCGTTCACCACCGAGCAATAATAAGGGTTATTTTATTGTCACTTATTGTCACTTTGCCTTTGTACGAATGTTATATTTCATGACCCTATTTGTACCAGATCACAAAGAATCCTCCTCCATACCCATGTAAGGTTGGGTAGTGCATTATGAGACCCTCTACGAACCACTACACGGGTATTGACCCACGGTGGGCTTCTATATTTCATGTACATTGTATGATCTTATTTTAGATTCCCCAATACAATATGACCAAATTGCTAGCTTAAATAACATTCCTCTATGATGGCAACCAATCTAGATGATTGTCCCACAAAAGTGGAGCAACAAATGGAGAAAAAATTATGCTAGTCGTTCACCATCGAGCCATAATTGGGGTTATATTATTGTCACTTATTGTCACTTTACCTTCGTACATATGTTATATTTCGTGACCCTATTTATATCGGATCATGAAGAATCCTCTTCCATACCATTCTATGGTTGGGTAGTGCATTATGAGACCTCTACGAACCACTACATGGGTATTGACCCCTAAAAAAATCCCAGAGTCGTAGTCGCGGTGGGCTTCCATATTTCATGTACATTGTATGATCTTATTTTTGATTGCCTGATACAATATCCCTAAATTGGTAGATTAAATGACATTCCTCCATGATGGAAACCAATCCAGATGATTGGCCCACAAAAGTGGAGCAACAAATGGAGAAAAAACTATACTAGTCATTCACCATCGAGCCATATAATTAGGGTTATATTATTGTCACTTATTATCACTTTGCCTTCGTACAAATGTTATATTTCATGACCCTATTTGTACCGGATCACGAAGAATCCTCCTCCATACCCTTGTAAGGTTGGGTAGTGCATTATGAGACCCTCTACGAAGCACTACACGGGTATTGACCTCTAAAAAATCTCAGAGTCGTAGTCGCGGTGGGCTTCCATATTTCATGTACATTGTATGATCTTATTTTCGATTCCCCAATACAATATCCCTAAATTGGTAGCTTAAATGACATTCCTCCATGATGGCAACCAATTCAGATGATTGTCTCACAAAATTGGAGCAACAAATAGAGAAAAAAACTATAATAGTCGTTCACCATCGAGCCATAATTAGGGTTATATTATTGTTATTTATTGTCACTTTGCCTTCGTCCATGTGTTATATTTCATGACCCTATTTGTATCGGATCACAAAGAATCCTCCTCCATACCCTTCTAAGGTTGGGTAGTGCATTATGAGACCCTCTATGAACCACTATACGGGTATTGACCCCTAAAAAAATCATGGAGTCGTAGTCGCGGTGGGCTTCCATATTTCACGTACATTGTATGATCTTATTTTAGATTCCCCAATACAATATGACCAAATTGCTAGCTTAAATAACATTCCTCCATGATGCCAACCAATCTAGATGATTGTCCCACAAAAATGGAGCAACAAATGGAGAAAAAATTATACTAGTCGTTCACCATCGAGCCATAATTGGGGTTATATTATTGTCACTTATTGTCACTTTACCTTCGTACATATGTTATATTTCATGACCCTATTTATATCGGATCATGAAGAATCCTCTTCCATACCATTCTATGGTTGGGTAGTGCATTATGAGATCTCTACAAACCACTACATGGGTATTGACACCTAAAAAAATCCCAGAGTCGTAGTCGCGGTGGGCTTACATATTTCACGTACATTGTATGATCTTATTTTTTATTCCCCAATACAAAATCCCTAAATTGGTAGCTTAAATGACATTCCTCCATGATGGCAACCAATCCAGATGATTGTCCCACCAAAGTGGAGCAACAAATGGAGAAAAAAGTATACTAGTCGTTCACCATCGAGCCATAATTAGGGTTATATTATTATCACTTATTGTCACTTTGCCTTCGTACATATGTTATATTTCATGACCCTATTTATATCGGATCACGAAGAATCCTCTTCCATAACATTCTATGGTTGGGTAGTGCATTATGAGACCTCGACGAACCACTACACCGGTATTGACCCCTAAAAAAATACCAGAGTCCCAGTCGCGGTGGGCTTCCATATTTCATGTACATTGTATGATCTTATTTTTGATTGCCTAATACAATATCCCTAAATTGATAGCTTAAATGACATTCCTCCATGATGGAAACCAATCCAGATGATTGGCCCACAAAAGTGGATCAACAAATGGAGAAAAAACTATACTAGTAATTCACCATCGAGCAATAATTAGGGTTATATTATTGTCACTTATTGTCACTTTGAATTCGTACATATGTTATATTTCATGACCCTATTTGTACTGAATCACGAAGAATCCTCCTCCATACCCTTCTAAGGTTGGGTAGTGCATTATGAGACCCTCTATGAACCACTACATGGGTATTGACACCTACAAAAATCCCAGAGTCGTAGTCGCAGTGGGCTTCCATATTTCATGTACATTGTATGATCTTATTTTTGATTCCCCAATACAATATCCCTAAATTGGTAGCTTAAATGACATTCCTCCATGATGGCAACCAATCGAGATGATTGTCCCACAAAAGTGGAGCAACAAATAGAGAAAAAACTATACTAGTTTTTCACCCTCGAGCCATAATTAGGGTTATATTATTGTCACTTATTGTCACTTCGCCTTTGTACATATGTTATATTTCATGACCCTATTTGTACCGGATCACGAAGAATCCTCTTCCATAACATTCTACACTTGGGTAGTGCATTATGAGACCCTCTATGAACCACTACACGCGTATTGACCCCTAAAAAAATCCCAGAGTCGTAGCCACGGTGGGCTTCCATATTTCATGTACATTGTATGATCTTATTATTGATTCCCCAATAAAATATTCCTAAATTGGTAGCTTAAATGACATTCCTCCATGATGGCAACCAATCTAGATGATTGTCCCACAAAAGTGGAGCAACAAATGCAGACAAAACTATACTAGTCGTTCACCATCGAGCCATAATTAGGGTTATATGATTGTCACTTATTGTCATTTTGCCTTTGTACATATGTTATATTTCATGACCCTATTTGTACCAGATCACAAAGAATCCTCTTCCATACCATTCTATTGTTGGGTAGTGCATTATGAGACCCTCTACGAACCACTACACAGGTATTGACCCCTAAAAATATCCTAGAGTCATAGTCGCGGTGGGCTTCCATATTTCATGTACATTGTATGATCTTATTTTTGATTCCCTAATACAATATCCCTAAATTGGTAGCGTAATGACATTCCTACATGATGGAAACCAATCCAGATGATTGGCCCACAAAAGTGGAGCAACAAATGGAGAAAAAATTATACTAGCCGTTCACCATCGAGCCATAATTAGGGTTATATTATTATCACTTATTGTCACTTTGCCTTCGTACAAATGTTATATTTCATGACCCTATTTGTACTGAATCACAAAGAATCCTCCTCCATACCCTTCTAAGGTTGGGTAGTGCATTATGAGACCCTCTACGAACCACTACATGGGTATTGACCCCTAAAAAAATCTCAGAGTCGTAGTCGCGGTGGGCTTCCATATTTCATGTACATTGTATGATCTTATTTTAGATTCCCCAATACAATATCCCTAAATTGGTAGCTTAAATGACATTCCTCCATGATGGCAACCAATTCAGATGATTGTCTCACAAAAGTGGAGCAACAAATAGAGAAGAAACTAAACTAGTCATTCACCATCGAGCCATAATTAGGGATACATTATTGTCACTTATTGTCACTTTGCCTTCGTCCGTATGTTATATTTCATGACCCTATTTGTACCGGATCACGAAGAATCCTCTTCCGTACCATTCTACGGTTGGGTAGTGCATTATGAGACCCTCTACGAACCACTACACGGGTATTGACCCCTAAAAAAATCTGAGAGTCATAGTCGCGGTGGGCTTCCATATTTCATGTACATTGTATGATCTTATTTTTGATTGCCTAATACAATATCCCTAAATTGGTAGCTTAACTGACATTCCACCATGATGGCAACCAATCTAGATGATTGTCCCACAAAACTGGAGCAACAAATAGAGAAAAAAACTATACTAGTTGTTCACCCTCGAGCCATAATTAGGGTTATATTATTGTCACTTATTGTCACTTCGCCTTCATACATATGTTATAATTCATGACCCTATTTGTACCGGATCACGAAGAATCCTCTTCCATACCATTCTACACTTGGGTAGTGCATTATGAGACCCTCTATGAACCAATACACGGGTATTGACCCCTAAAAAAATCCCAGAGTCGTAGTCGCGGTGGGCTTCCATATTTCATGTACATTGTATGATCTTATTATTGATTCCCTAATACAATATTCCTAAATTGGTATCTTAAATGACATTCCTCCATGATGGCAACCAATCCAGATGATTGTCCCACAAAAGTGGAGCAACAAATGGAGAAAAAACTATACTAGTCGTTCACCATCAAGCCATTATTTGGGTTATATGATTGTCACTTATTGTCATTTTGCCTTTGTACATATGTTATATTTCATCACCCTATTTGTACTGGATCACGAAGAATCCTCTTCCATACCATTCTACGGTTGGGTAGTGCATTATGAGACCCTCTACGAACCACTACACGGGTATTGACCCCTAAAAAAATCCTAGAGTCATAGTCGCGGTGGGCTTCCATATTTCATATACATTGTATGATCTTATTTTTGATTCCCCAATACAATATCCCTAAATTGGTAGCTTAAATGACATTTCTCCATGATGGCAACCAATTCAGATGATTGTCTCACAAAAATGGAGCAACAAATAGAGAAAAAACTATACTAGTCGTTCACCATCGAGCCATAATTAGGGTTATATTATTGTCACTTATTGTCACTTTGCCTTTGTCCATATGTTATATTTCATGACCCTATTTGTACCGGATCACGACGAATCCTCTTCCATACCATTCTACAGTTGGGTACTGCATTATGAGACCCTCTACGAACCACTACACAGGTATTGACCCCTAAAAAATCCGAGAGTCATAGTCGCGGTGGGCTTCCATATTTCATGTACATTGTATGATCTTATTTTTGATTGCCTAATACAATATCCTTAAATTGGTAGCTTAAATGACATTCCTCCATGATGGCAACCAATCCAGATGATTGTCCCACAAAAGTGGAGCAACAAATAGAGAAAAAACTATACTAGTTGTTCACCCTCGAGCCATAATTAGGGTTATATTATTGTCACTTATTATCACTTTGCCTTCGTACATATGTTATATTTCATGACCCTATTTGTACCGGATCACGAAGAATCCTCTTCCATACCATTCTACGCTTGGGTAGTGCATTATGAGACCCTCTACAAACCACTACACGGGTATTGACCCCTAAAAAAATCCCAGAGTCGTAGTCACGGTGGGCTTCGATATTTCTTGTACATTGTATGATCTTATTATTGATTCCCTAATACAATATTCCTTAATTGGTAGCTTTAATGACATTCCTCCATGATGGCAACCAATCCAGATGATTGTCCCACAAAAGTGGAGCAGCAAATGGAGAAAAAACTATACTAGTCGTTCACCATCGAGCCATAATTAGGGTTATATGATTGTCACTTATTATCATTTTGCCTTTGTACATATGTTATATTTCATGACCCTATTTGTACCGGATCGCGAAGAATCCTCTTCCATACCATTTTACGGTTGGGTAGTGCATTATGAGACCCTCTACGAACCACTACACGGGTATTGACCCCTAAAAAAATCCGAGAGTCATAGTCGCGGCGGGCTTCCATATTTCATGTACATTGTATGATCTTATTTTAGATTCCCCAATACAATATCCCTAAATTGGTAGCTTAAATAACATTCTTCCATTATAGCAACCAATTCAGATGATTGTCTCACAAAAGTGGAGCAACAAATAGAGGAAAAAACTATACTAGTCGTTCACCATCGAGCCATAATTAGGGTTATATTATTATCACTTTGCCTTCGTCCATATGTTATATTTTATGACCCTATTTGTACCGGATCATGAAAATCCTCCTCCATACCCATCTAAGGTTGGGTAGTGCATTATGAGACCCTCAATGAACCACTAGACGGGTATTGACCCCTAAAAAAATCCCAGAGTCGTAGTCGCGGTGGGCTTCCATATTTCATGTACATTGTATGATCTTATTTTAGATTCCCCAATACAATATCCCGAAATTGGTAGCTTAAATGACATTCCTCCATGATGGCAACCAATTCAGATGATTGTCTCACAAAAGTGGAGCAACAAATAGAGAAAAAACTATACTAGATCGAGCCATAATTTGGGTTATATTATTGTCACTTATTGTCACTTTGCCTTCGTACATATGTTATATTTCATGACCCTATTTGTATCAGATCATGAAGAATCCTCTTCCATACCATTCTATGGTTGGATAGTGCATTATGATACCTCTACAAACCACTACACGGGTATTGACCCCTAAAAAAAATCCCAGAGTCGTAGTCACGGTGGGCTTCCATATTTTATGTACATTGTATGATCTTATTTTTGATTCCCCAATACAATATCCCTAAATTGGTAGCTTAAATGACATTCCTCCATGATGGCAACCAATCCAGATGATTGTCCCACAAATGTAGAAAAAACTATACTAGTCATTCACCATCGAGCCATAATTAGGGCTATATGATTGTCACTTATTGTCACTTTGCCTTTGTACATATGTTCTATTTCATGACCCTATTTGTACTGGATCATGAAGAATCATCTTCCATACCATTCTACGGTTGGGTAGTGCATTATGAGACCCTCTACGAACCACTACATGGGTATTGACCCCTAAAAAAATCCCAGAGTCGTAGTCGCGGTGGACTTCCATATTTTATGTACATTGTATGATCTTATTTTTGATTCCCCAATACAATATCCCTAAATTGGTAGCTTAAATGACATTCCTCCATGATGGCAACCAATCCAGATGATTGTCCCACAAATGTGGAGCAACAAATGTAGAAAAAACTATACTAGTTGTTCACCCTCGAGCCATAATTAGGGTTATATTATTGTCACTTATTATCACTTTGCCTTCGTACATATGTTATATTTCATGACCCTATTTGTACCGGATCACGAAGAATCCTCTTCCATACCATTCTACGCTTGGGTAGTGCATTATGAGACCCTCTATGAACCACTACACAGGTATTGACCCCTAAAAAAATCTGAGAGTCATAGTCGCGATGGGCTTCCATATTTCATGTACATTGTATGATCTTATTTTTGATTGCCTAATACAATATCCTTAAATTGGTAGCTTAAATGACATTCCTCCATGATGGAAACCAATCCAGATGATTGTCCCACAAAAGTGGAGCAACAAATAGAGAAAAAACTATACTAGTTGTTCACCCTCGAGCCATAATTAGGGTTATATTATTGTCACTTCTTATCACTTTGCCTTCGTACATATGTTATATTTCATGACCCTATTTGTACCAGATCACGAAGAATCCTCTTCCATACCATTCTACGCTTGGGTAGTGCATTATGAGACCCTCTACGAACCACTACACAGGTATTGACCCCTAAAAAAATCTGAGAGTCATAGTCGCGATGGGCTTCCATATTTCATGTACATTGTATGATCTTATTTTTGATTGCCTAATACAATATCCTTAAATTGGTAGCTTAAATGACATTCCTCCATGATGGAAACCAATCCAGATGATTGTCCCACAAAAGTGGAGCAACAAATAGAGAAAAAACTATACTAGTTGTTCACCCTCGAGCCATAATTAGGGTTATATTATTGTCACTTCTTATCACTTTGCCTTCGTACATATGTTATATTTGATGACCCTATTTGTACCAGATCACGAAGAATCCTCTTCCATACCATTCTACGCTTGGGTAGTGCATTATGAGACCCTCTACAAACCACTACATGGGTATTGACCCCTAAAAAAATCCCAGAGTCGTAGTCGCGGTGGGCTTCGATATTTCATGTACATTGTATGATCTTATTATTGATTCCCTAATACAATATTCCTAAATTGGTAGCTTAAATGACGTTCCTCCATGATGGCAACCAATCCAGATGATTGTCCCACAAAAGTGGAGCAACAAATGGAGAAAAAACTATACTAGTCGTTCACCATCGAGCCATAATTAGGGTTATATGATTGTCACTTATTGTCATTTTGCCTTTGTACATATGTTATATTTCATGACCCTATTTGTACTGGACCGCGAAGAATCCTCTTCCATACCATTTTACGGTTGGGTAGTGCATTATGAGACCCTCTACGAACCACTACACGGGTATTGACCCCTAAAAAAATCCGAGAGTCATAGTCGCGGCGGGCTTCCATATTTCATGTACATTGTATGATCTTATTTTTGATTGCCTAATACAATATCCCTAAACTGGTAGCTTAAATGACATTCCTCCATGATGGCAACCAATTCAGATGATTGTCTCACAAAAGTGGAGAAACAAATAGAGAAAAAACTATACTAGTCGTTCACCATCGAGCCATAATTAGGGTTATATTATTGTCACTTATTGTCACTTTGCCTTCGTACATATGTTATATTTCATAACCCTATTTGTACCGGATCACGAAGAATCCTCCTCCATACCCTTCTAAGGTTGGGTAGTGCATTATGAGACCCTCTACGAACCACTACATGGATATTGACCCCTAAAAAAATCTCAGAGTCGTAGTCGCGTTGGGCTTCCATATTTCATGTACATTGTATGATCTTATTTTAGATTCCCCAATACAATATCCCTAAATTGGTAGCTTAAATGACATTCCTCCATGATGGCAACCAATTTAGATGATTGTCTCACAAAAGTTGACCAACAAATAAAGAAAAAACTATACTAGTCGTTCACCATCGAGCTATAATTAGGGTTATATTATTGTCACTTATTGTCACTTTGCCTTCATCCATATGTTATATTTCGTGACCCTATTTGTACCGGATCACGAATAATACTCCTCCATACCATTCTAAGGTTGGGTAGTGCATTATGAGACCCTCTACGAACCACTACACGGGTGTTGACCTCTAAAAAAATCCCGGAGTCGTAGTCGCGGTGGGCTTCCATATTTCATGTACATTGTATGATCTTATTTTAAATTCCCCAATACAATATCCCTAAATTGGTAGCTTAAATGACATTCCTCCATGATGGCAACCAATTCAGATGATTGTCTCACAAAAGTGGAGCAACAAATGGAGGAAAAACTATACTAGTTGTTCTCCACCGAGCCATAATTAGGGTTATATTATTGTCACTTATTGTCATTTTGCCTTTGTACATATGTTATACTAGGAAATATGCCCGTGCGTTGCACCGGATTGTTTTAATTTCTCACGTCCATAAATTTAGCTGGTAGATTGAAAATTTGTCTAAAAACCTCTATGCAACTATTTTTTTTTCCATTGTGTCCTCTAACATAGCATTTTTTAGCGCAAACCTCTATCATAGCATCGTCGGGCAAAAATTTATCAGTCCACACAACCCATCGGTTGGTACGTTAATCTCTATACTTTCTGACCGTCCATCATTAAGTAACACTAATAATGTATATGTAAATATTGTATAGTAAAAGATGATTATTGTTTTCAAAATTCTAGGTAATGGGATACTTGGTTCATCTTAATTCTTAAACTGAGTTTAGTCACATAGCACGAAGCTAAATTTGTTGATAAAATCATAAACTTCGTACCATAGATGAGCCCCTCTTAGAAAGTGCCATACAAGCTCACCTTACAAGCTGCTGACCATCACACGCATTGAAAGCCCGTGCGTTGCTACGGATGAATTGAGCTTTCAACATAGTATGTTTTGAAAAATAATGATTATATTTTATCATTATTGACAACAGATAAACACTGAAAACAAATAATTCTCTCATTTTCAAATTAAAACAAAACAGCATGACAATTCATAATAATCTATGAAACCTTCTGTAACTTCAGCTTCAAATCTGCGATAATCCTCTTTGCTAACTCCAGTTCCTTGGGCACATCAAGCGTTTCCCTTTCTTTAACCACGAGCTCCCTCTCTAGCTGTGTAGTCTTATCTCCATGGACGCATGTCCATATTCAGTCCCCAGCACATACTCCTCATTTTTCTGTACACCAAAAGTAAGAAGATACAAATATCACACCCAACAACATCAAACAGGAGAACAACCGCTCTGCTCCTAATAAATTTAATGGTGAACTAACTGAAAGCACACCATGGGATTAGAGCATCTCTAATGAATGGTTTAAATTTAGGCATCTATATGTCTAAAAAGACGGTCGTCTAATTAAAATGATTCTCTTTACACTCTCAGTTTTCAATCGGACCATCTGTACGTAGGACATTTATATAGTTTAACATTATTTTTTAAGTACCAATTCAACTACAGTTTAAAATTCAGTATAAAGATTGATAAGAGAACACTCGGTACATCAGTTGCAGCTAGCAAAGAGCAGCAACATTCAGTATACACAACAACTTCAAAATCGATCTATATATAAATAGCACCAGCACTCAATATATACAATAAATTTGTATATTAGTACATTAGCATCGATTCAGTTTACACATTCAGTATTAGCAATATTCATCAAGTATATTGGTGTAAATTTCTTGTTTTATGATCCAATTAAGTTGTAGCAGCAGTCCTATCTCTTTTTTCTGTATCGATGAGTAGCAGCAGGCCAGCAGCAACATTCAGCAAACTTTCTTCCCAGCAACGACAAAGTCCACCCACCTACCTTCTCTAGCGTCGTCCAGCTCTAGGCCCCCAAATCCATCCCCGTCCGCCCCATGACTGACGCCCCCACGCGCCCACCTTCCGCCCAGACCCGTCGTCAACATGTCCCCACACACGCGTGTCTGGCACCACCGCGCTGCGCCGAGACAACCTGGGGCCGGCTAGGCGCGCGAAGACGCCGATGACCATCTTGGTGGTGCCAAGCAGCGGTGGCATGGGCCTGGCAATCGTTGCAGTTAAAGGTGTGGGCTAGACATGGAGGCGTGTGTGGCTACGTGTGGCTGGTCATCGCTGCAGCTGAAGATGTGGGCTTGAGGTGGCTGCGGGTGGCTTCTAGAGACAGCTCAGGGGGGCACAGGAGCTGGCCGGCGAGGTCGCGGGGGACTGGAGAGGAGGGCTCGGCGAGCTCGATGCAGGAGATGGGAGGAGGCGGTTGTCCTTGTCTTTGAAAGAAGGAACATCTCTCGAAGATCCCATGCCTCGCAGCAGCATCATACAAACCTGCTCGGCCGTGCGGGAGTTAGAAGACGATGCAGCCCGCGCCTAGTCCTCTAGCTATAGCCATTTGTGCAATTTGTGCAAGAAATTAGAAGCGAAAAATCTCTACTTGCTAGTTGCTACCAGCTCTGATCCCGATCTGCTAGCTCCATGCCTCTGTCCCTCTTGCCTCTCGTCTATCATGTAGACTGTGCTTCTATGTCCGGTGGAGATCACCCCGCCGCCAGCAAAATCTGGGGAGCCGGCGCCGCCCCAGAAATATTCCTCCCGGCCAGGCCCTCCCAACCTTGCCTTCCGGCCAAGACCAGCCATATTCTGACAGAGAACAGCCGTACACACCGGCCTGCGTCGCCGCCCCCCTACGGCCTATGCACTCGCCCCGTCTCCTATGCGGTGCCCCACACCGACGTCCCTGCGCCCCCGACCCAGAACCCCAGGTGCCTGCCCTGTTGCATCACCCCCATCAACGCCCTGTCAAGCTCCGGCGTAGTCACCCGCCTCGCAGCCCCTTGGATTCCACGCTTTCCCCGGCCGACGATCCAAGCGTCACCTCTGTGCCGCACCAATCCCCCCGCCACATGCTCGCCGGCGCTGCAATCGACTGCATCGAGCTCAACGGAGGCGTCCTTCCCTCGATTGCCTCTCCTCTCCCCTTTTGCGGAGATTCCCGGGAGGAGCTCTGCTAATTTATTCCACTGGTTGGGTAGTGCATTATGAGACCCTCTACGAACCACTACACGGGTATTGACCCCTAAAAAAATCACGGAGTCGTAGTCGCGGTGGGCTTCCATATTTCATGTACATTGTATGATCTTATTTTAGATTCCCCAATACAATATCCCTAAATTGGTAGCTTAAATGACATTCCTCCATGATGGCAACCAATTCAGATGATTGTCTCACAAAAGTGGAGCAACAAATGGAGGAAAAACTATACTAGTTGTTCTCCACCGAGCCATAATTAGGGTTATATTATTGTCACTTATTGTCATTTTGCCTTTGTACATATGTTATATTTCATGACCCTATTTGTACCGGATCACGAAGAATCCTCCTCCATACCCTTCTAAGGTTGGGTAGTGCATTATGAGAACCTCTATGAACCACTACACGGGTATTGACCCCTAAAAAAATCTCAGAGTCGTAGTCGCGTTGGGCTTCCATATTTCATGTACATTGTACGATCTTATTTTAGATTCCCCAATACAATATCCCTAAATTGGTAGCTTAAATGACATTCCAACATCATGGCAACCAATCCAGATGATTGGCCCACAAAAGTGGAGCAACAAATGGAGAAAAAACTATACTAGTCGTTCACCATCGAGCCATAATTAGGGTTATATTATTGTCACTTTGCATTCGTACGTATGTTATATTTCACGACCCTATTTGTACCGGATCACGAAGAATCCTCCTCCATACGCTTCTAAGGTTGGGTAGTGCATTATGAGACCCTCTACGAACCACTACATGGGTATTGACCCCTAAAAAAATCCCAGAGACATAGTCGCGGTGGGCTTCCATATTTCATGTACATTGTATGATCTTATTTTTGATTCCCCAATACAATATCCCTAAATTGGTAGCTTAAATTATATTCCTCCATGATGGTAACCAATCTAGATGATTCTCCCACAAAAGTGGAGCAACAAATGGAGAAAAAACTATACTAGTCGTTCACCACCGAGCCATAATTAGGGTTATATTATTGTCACTTATTGTCACTTTGCCTTCGTACAAATGTTATATTTCATGACCCTATTTGTACCGGATCACGAAGAATCCTCCTCCATACCCTTATAAGGTTGGGTAGTGCATTACGAGACCCTCTATGAACCACTACACGGGTATTGACCCCTAAAAAAATCTGAGAGTCGTAGTCGCGGTGGGCTTCCATATTTCATGTATATTGTATGATCTTATTTTAGATTCCCCAATACAATATCCCTAAATTGTTAGCTTAAATGACATTATTCCATGATAGCAACCAATTCAGATGATTGTCTCACAAAAGTGGAGCAACAAATAGAGAAAAAACTATACTAGTCGTTCACCATCGAGCCATAATTAGGGTTATATTATTATCACTTTGCCTTCGTCCATATGTTATATTTCATGAGCCTATTTGTACCGGATCACGAAAATCCTCCTCCATACCCATCTAAGGTTGGGTAGTGCATTATGAGACCCTCAATGAACCACTAGACGGGTATTGACCCCTAAAAAAATCCCAGAGTCCTAGTCGCGGTGGGCTTCCATATTTCATGTACATTGTATGATCTTATTTTAGATTCCCCAATACAATATCCCGAAATTGGTAGCTTAAATGACATTCCTCCATGATGGCAACCAATTCAGATGATTGTCTCACAAAAGTGGAGCCACAAATAGAGAAAAAACTATACTAGATCGAGCCATAATTTGGGTTATATTATTGTCACTTATTGTCACTTTGCCTTCGTACGTATGTTATATTTCATGACCCTATTTGTATCGGATCATGAAGAATCCTCTTCCATACCATTCTACACTTGGGTAGTGCATTATGAGACCCTCTATGAACCACTACACGCGTATTGACCCCTAAAAAAATCCCAGAGTCGTAGCCACGGTGGGCTTCCATATTTCATGTACATTGTATGATCTTATTATTGATTCCCCAATACAATATTCCTAAATTGGTAGCTTAAATGACATTCCTCCATGATGGCAACCAATCCAGATGATTGTCCCACAAAAGTGGAGCAACAAATGCAGACAAAACTATACTAGTCGTTCACCATCGAGCCATAATTAGGGTTATATGATTGTCACTTATTGTCATTTTGCCTTTGTACATATGTTATATTTCATGACCCTATTTGTACCAGTTCACAAAGAATCCTCTTCCATACCATTCTATTGTTGGGTAGTGCATTATGAGACCCTCTACGAACCACTACACAGGTATTGACCCCTAAAAAAATCCTAGAGTCATAGTCGCGGTGGGTTTCCATATTTCATGTACATTTTTTTTTTGAATTTCATATTTCATGTACATTGTATGATCTTATTTTTGATTCCCTAATACAATATCCCTAAATTGGTAGCGTAATGACATTCCTACATGATGGAAACCAATCCAGATGATTGGCCCACAAAAGTGGAGCAACAAATGGAGAAAAAATTATACTAGCCGTTCACCATCGAGCCATAATTAGGGTTATATTATTATCACTTATTGTCACTTTGCCTTCGTACAAATGTTATATTTCATGACCCTATTTGTACCGAATCACAAAGAATCCTCCTCCATACCCTTCTAAGGTTGGGTAGTGCATTATGAGACCCTCTACGAACCACTAAACGGGTATTGACCCCTAAAAAAATCTCAGAGTTGTAGTCGCGGTGGGCTTCCATATTTCATGTACATTGTATGATCTTATTTTAGATTCCCCAATACAATATCCCTAAATTGGTAGCTTAAATGACATTCCTCCATGATGGCAACCAATCCAGATGATTGTCCCACAAAAGTGGAGCAACAAATACAGACAAAACTATACTAGTCGTTCACCATCGAGCCATAATTAGGGTTATATGATTGTCACTTATTGTCATTTTGCCTTTGTACATATGTTATATTTCATGACCCTATTTGTACCAGATCACAAAGAATCCTCATCCATACCATTCTATTGTTGGGTAGTGCATTATGAGACCCTCTACGAACCACTACACAGGTATTGACCCCTAAAAAAATCTCAGAGTCGTAGTCGCGGTGGGCTTCCATATTTCATGTACATTGTATGATCTTATTTTAGATTCCCCAATACAATATCCCTAAATTGGTAGCTTAAATGACATTCCTCCATGATGGCAACCAATTCAGATGATTGTCTCACAAAAGTGGAGCAACAAATAGAGAAAAAACTAAACTAGTCATTCACCATCGAGCCATAATTAGGGATATATTATTGTCACTTATTGTCACTTTGCCTTCGTCCATATGTTATATTTCATGACCCTATTTGTACCGGATCATGAAGAATCCTCTTCCGTACCATTCTACGGTTGGGTAGTGCATTATGAGACCCTCTACGAACCACTACACGGGTATTGACCCCTAAAAAAATCCGAGAGTCATAGTCGCGGTGGGCTTCGATATTTCATGTACATTGTATGATCTAATTTTTGATTGCCTAATACAATATCCCTAAATTGGTAGCTTAAATGATATTCCACCATGATGGCAACCAATCTAGATGATTGTCCCACAAAACTGGAGCAACAAATAGAGAAAAAAAACTATACTAGTTGTTCACCCTCGAGCCATAATTAGGGTTATATTATTGTCACTTATTGTCACTTCGCCTTCGTACATATGTTATAATTCATGACCCTATTTGTACCGGATCACGAAGAATCCTCTTCCATACCATTCTACACTTGGGTAGTGCATTATGAGACCCTCTATGAACCAATACACGGGTATTGACCCCTAAAAAAATCCCAGAGTCGTAGTCGCGGTGGGCTTCCATATTTCATGTACATTGTATGATCTTATTATTGATTCCCTAATACAATATTCCTAAATTGGTATCTTAAATGACATTCCTCCATGATGGCAACCAATCCAGATGATTGTCCCACAAAAGTGGGGCAACAAATGGAGAAAAAACTATACTAGTCATTCACCATCAAGCCATAATTTGGGTTATATGATTGTCACTTATTGTCATTTTGCCTTTGTACATATGTTATATTTCATCACCCTATTTGTACCGGATCACGAAGAATCCTCTTCCATACCATTCTATGGTTGGGTAGTGCATTATGAGACCCTCTACGAACCACTACACGGGTATTGACCCCTAAAAAAATCCTAGAGTCATAGTCGCGGTGGGCTTCCATATTTCATATACATTGTATGATCTTATTTTTGATTCCCCAATACAATATCCCTAAATTGGTAGCTTAAATGACATTCCTCCATGATGGCAACCAATTCAGATGATTGTCTCACAAAAATGGAGCAACAAATAGAGAAAAAACTATACTAGTCGTTCACCATCGAGCCATAATTAGGGTTATATTATTGTCACTTATTGTCACTTTGCCTTTGTCCATATGATATATTTCATGACCCTATTTGTACCGGATCACGACGAATCCTCTTCCATACCATTCTACGGTTGGGTAGTGCATTATGAGACCCTCTACGAACCACTACACAGGTATTGACCCCTAAAAAAATCCGAGAGTCATAGTCGCGGTGGGCTTCCATATTTCATGTACATTGTATGATCTTATTTTTGATTGCCTAATACAATATCCTTAAATTGGTAGCTTAAATGACACTCCTCCATGATGGCAACCAATCCAGATGATTGTCCCACAAAAGTGGAGCAACAAATAGAGAAAAAACTATACTAGTTGTTCACCCTCGAGCCATAATTAGGGTTATATTATTGTCACTTATTATCACTTTGCCTTCGTACATATGTTATATTTCATGACCCTATTTGTACCGCATCACGAAGAATCCTCTTCCATACCATTCTACGCTTGGGTAGTGCATTATGAGACCCTCTACAAACCACTACACGGGTATTGACCCCTAAAAAAATCCCAGAGTCGTAGTCGCGGTGGGCTTCGATATTTCATGTACATTGTATGATCTTATTATTGATTCCCTAATACAATATTCCTAAATTGGTATCTTAAATGACATTCCTCCATGATGGCAACCAATCCAGATGATTGTCCCACAAAAGTGGAGCAACAAATGGAGAAAAAACTATACTAGTCGTTCACCATCAAGCCATAATTTGGATTATATGATTGTCACTTATTGTCATTTTGCCTTTGTACATATGTTATATTTCATCACCCTATTTGTACCGGATCACGAAGAATCCTCTTTCATACCATTCTACGGTTGGGTAGTGCATTATGAGACCCTCTACGAACCACTACACGGGTATTGACCCCTAAAAAAATCCTAGAGTCATAGTCGCGGTGGGCTTCCATATTTCATATACATTGTATAATCTTATTTTTGATTCCCCAATACAATATCCCTAAATTGGTAGCTTAAATGACATTCCTCCATGATGGCAACCAATTCAGATAATTGTCTCACAAAAATAGAGCAACAAATAGAGAAAAAACTATACTAGTCGTTCACCATCGAGCCATAATTAGGGTTACATTATTGTCACTTATTGTCACTTTGCCTTCGTACATATGTTATATTTCATGACCCTATTTCTATCGGATCATGAAGAATCCTCTTCCATACCATTCTACACTTGGGTATTGCATTATGAGACCCTCTATGAACCACTACACGCGTATTGACCCCTAAAAAAATCCCAGAGTCGTAGCCACGGTGGGCTTCCATATTTCATGTACATTGTATGATCTTATTATTGATTCCCCAATACAATATTCCTAAATTGGTAGCTTAAATGACATTCCTCCATGATGGCAACCAATCCAGATGATTGTCCCACAAAAGTGGAGCAACAAATACAGACAAAACTATACTAGTCGTTCACCATCGAGCCATAATTAGGGTTATATGATTGTCACTTATTGTCATTTTGCCTTTGTACATATGTTATATTTCATGACCCTATTTGTACCAGATCACAAAGAATCCTCATCCATACCATTCTATTGTTGGGTAGTGCATTATGAGACCCTCTACGAACCACTACACAGGTATTGACCCCTAAAAAAATCTCAGAGTCGTAGTCGCGGTGGGCTTCCATATTTCATGTACATTGTATGATCTTATTTTAGATTCCCCAATACAATATCCCTAAATTGGTAGCTTAAATGACATTCCTCCATGATGGCAACCAATTCAGATGATTGTCTCACAAAAGTGGAGCAACAAATAGAGAAAAAACTAAACTAGTCATTCACCATCGAGCCATAATTAGGGATATATTATTGTCACTTATTGTCACTTTGCCTTCGTCCATATGTTATATTTCATGACCCTATTTGTACCGGATCATGAAGAATCCTCTTCCGTACCATTCTACGGTTGGGTAGTGCATTATGAGACCCTCTACGAACCACTACACGGGTATTGACCCCTAAAAAAATCCGAGAGTCATAGTCGCGGTGGGCTTCGATATTTCATGTACATTGTATGATCTAATTTTTGATTGCCTAATACAATATCCCTAAATTGGTAGCTTAAATGATATTCCACCATGATGGCAACCAATCTAGATGATTGTCCCACAAAACTGGAGCAACAAATAGAGAAAAAAACTATACTAGTTGTTCACCCTCGAGCCATAATTAGGGTTATATTATTGTCACTTATTGTCACTTCGCCTTCATACATATGTTATAATTCATGACCCTATTTGTACCGGATCACGAAGAATCCTCTTCCATTCCATTCTACACTTGGGTAGTGCATTATGAGACCCTCTATGAACCAATACACGGGTATTGACCCCTAAAAAAATCCCAGAGTCGCAGTCGTGGTGGGCTTCCATATTTCATGTACATTGTATGATCTTATTATTGATTCCCTAATACAATATTCCTAAATTGGTATCTTAAATGACATTCCTCCATGATGGCAACCAATCCAGATGATTGTCCCACAAAAGTGGAGCAACAAATGGAGAAAAAACTATACTAGTCGTTCACCATCAAGCCATAATTTGGGTTATATGATTGTCACTTATTGTCATTTTGCCTTTGTACATATGTTATATTTCATCACCCTATTTGTACCGGATCATGAAGAATCCTCTTCCATACCATTCTACGGTTGGGTAGTGCATTATGAGACCCTCTACGAACCACTACACGGGTATTGACCCCTAAAAAAATCCTAAAGTCATAGTCGCGGTGGGCTTCCATATTTCATATACATTGTATGATCTTATTTTTGATTCCCCAATACAATATCCCTAAATTGGTAGCTTAAATGACATTCCTCCATGATGGCAACCAATTCATATGATTGTCTCACAAAAATGGAGCAACAAATAGAGAAAAAACTATACTAGTCGTTCACCATCGAGCCATAATTAGGGTTATATTATTGTCACTTATTGTCACTTTGCCTTTGTCCATATGTTATATTTCATGACCCTATTTGTATCGGATCACGACGAATCCTCTTCCATACCATTCTACGGTTGGGTAGTGCATTATGAGACCCTCTACTAACCACTACACAGGTATTGACCCCTAAAAAAATCCGAGAGTCATAGTCGCGGTGGGCTTCCATATTTCATGTACATTGTATGATCTTATTTTTGATTGCCTAATACAATATCCTTAAATTGGTAGCTTAAATGACATTCCTCCATGATGGCAACCAATCCAGATGATTGTCCCACAAAAGTGGAGCAACAAATAGATAAAAAACTATACTAGTTGTTCACCCTCGAGCCATAATTAGGGTTATATTATTGTCACTTATTATCACTTTGCCTTTGTACATATGTTATATTTCATGACCCTATTTGTACCGGATCATGAAGAATCCTCTTCCATACCATTCTACGCTTGGGTAGTGCATTATGAGACCCTCTACAAACCACTACACGGGTATTGACCCCTAAAAAAATCCCAGAGTCATAGTCGCGGTGGGCTTCGATATTTCATGTACATTGTATGATCTTATTATTGATTCCCTAATACAATATTCCTTAATTGGTAGCTTAAATGACATTCCTCCATGATGGCAACCAATCCAGATGATTCTCCCACAAAAGTGGAGCAACAAATGGAGAAAAAAATATACTAGTCGTTCACCATCGAGCCATAATTAGGGTTATATGATTGTCACTTATTATCATTTTGCCTTTGTACATATGTTATATTTCATGACCCTATTTGTACCGGATCGCGAAGAATCCTCTTCCATACCATTTTACGGTTGGGTAGTGCATTATGAGACCCTCTACGAACCACTACACGGGTATTGACCCCTAATAAAATCCGAGAGTCATAGTCGCGGCGGGCTTCCATATTTCATATACATTGTATGATCTTATTTTAGATTCCCCAATACAATATCCCTAAATTGGTAGCTTAAATGACATTCTTCCATTAAAGCAACCAATTCAGATGATTGTCTCACAAAAGTGGAGCAACAAATAGAGGAAAAAACTATACTAGTCGTTCACCATCGAGCCATAATTAGGGTTATATTATTATCACTTTGCTTTCGTCCATATGTTATATTTTATGACCCTATTTGTACCGGATCACGAAAATCCTCCTCCATACCCATCTAAGGTTGGGTAGTGCATTATGAGCCCCTCAATGAACCACTAGACGGGTATTGACCCCTAAAAAAATCCCAGAGTCGTAGTCGCGGTGGGCTTCCATATTTCATGTACATTGTATGATCTTATTTTAGATTCCCCAATACAATATCCCGAAATTGGTAGCTTAAATGACATTCCTCCATGATGGCAACCAATTCAGATGATTGTCTCACAAAAGTGGAGCAACAAATAGAGAAAAAACTATACTAGATCGAGCCATAATTTGGGTTATATTATTGTCACTTATTGTCACTTTGCCTTCGTACATATGTTATATTTCATGACCCTATTTGTATCAGATCATGAAGAATCCTCTTCCATACCATTCTATGGTTGGATAGTGCATTATGATACCTCTACAAACCACTACACGGGTATTGACCCCTAAAAAAAATCCCAGAGTCGTAGTCGCGGTGGGCTTCCATATTTTATGTACATTGTATGATCTTATTTTTGATTCCCCAATACAATATCCCTAAATTGGTAGCTTAAATGACATTCCTCCATGATGGCAACCAATCCAGATGATTGTCCCACAAATGTGGAGCAACAAATGTAGAAAAAACTATACTAGTCATTCACCATCGAGCCATAATTAGGGCTATATGATTGTCACTTATTGTCACTTTGCCTTTGTAGATATGTTATATTACATGACCCTATTTGTACTGGATCATGAAGAATCATCTTCCATACCATTCTACGGTTGGGTAGTGCATGATGAGACCCTCTACGAACCACTAGATGGGAATTGACCCCTAAAAAAATCCCAGAGTCATAGTCGCGGTGGGCTTCCATATTTTATGTACATTGTATGATCTTATTTTTGATTCCCCAATACAATATCCCTAAATTGGTAGCTTAAATGACATTCCTCCATGATGGCAACCAATCCAGATGATTGTCCCACAAATGTGGAGCAACAAATTTAGAAAAAACTATACTAGTTGTTCACCCTCGAGCCATAATTAGGGTTATATTATTGTCACTTATTATCACTTTGCCTTCGTACATATGTTATATTTCATGACCCTATTTGTACTGGACAACGAAGAATCCTCTTCCATACCATTCTACGCTTGGGTAGTGCATTATGAGACCCTCTACGAACCATTACACAGGTATTGACCCCTAAAAAAATCCGAGAGTCATAGTCGCGGTGGGCTTCCATATTTCATGTACATTGTATGATCTTATTTTTGATTGCCTAATACAATATCCTTAAATTGGTAGCTTAAATGACATTCCTCCATGATGGCAACCAATCCAGATGATTGTCCCACAAAAGTGGACCAACAAATAGAGAAAAAACTATACTAGTTGTTCACCCTCGAGCCATAATTAGGGTTATATTATTGTCACTTACTATCACTTTGCCTTCGTACATATGTTATATTTCATGACCCTATTTGTACCGGATCACGAAGAATCCTCTTCCATACCATTCTACTCTTGGGTAGTGCATTATGAGACCCTCTACAAACCACTACATGGGTATTGACCCCTAAAAAAATCCCAGAGTCGTAGTCGCGGTGGGCTTCGATATTTCATGTACATTGTATGATCTTATTATTGATTCCCTAATACAATATTCCTTAATTGGTAGCTTAAATGACATTCCTCCATGATGGCAACCAATCCAGATGATTCTCCCACAAAAGTGGAGCAACAAATGGAGAAAAAATATACTAGTCGTTCACCATCGAGCCATAATTAGGGTTATATGATTGTCACTTATTATCATTTTGCCTTTGTACATATGTTATATTTCATGACCCTATTTGTACCGGATCGCGAAGAATCCTCTTCCATACCATTTTACGGTTGGGTAGTGCATTATGAGACCCTCTACGAACCACTACACGGGTATTGACCCCTAATAAAATCCGAGAGTCATAGTCGCGGCGGGCTTCCATATTTCATATACATTGTATGATCTTATTTTAGATTCCCCAATACAATATCCCTAAATTGGTAGCTTAAATGACATTCTTCCATTAAAGCAACCAATTCAGATGATTGTCTCACAAAAGTGGAGCAACAAATAGAGGAAAAAACTATACTAGTCGTTCACCATCGAGCCATAATTAGGGTTATATTATTATCACTTTGCTTTCGTCCATATGTTATATTTTATGACCCTATTTGTACCGGATCACGAAAATGCTCCTCCATACCCATCTAAGGTTGGGTAGTGCATTATGAGCCCCTCAATGAACCACTAGACGGGTATTGACCCCTAAAAAAATCCCAGAGTCGTAGTCGCGGTGGGCTTCCATATTTCATGTACATTGTATGATCTTATTTTAGATTCCCCAATACAATATCCCGAAATTGGTAGCTTAAATGACATTCCTCCATGATGGCAACCAATTCAGATGATTGTCTCACAAAAGTGGAGCAACAAATAGAGAAAAAACTATACTAGATCGAGCCATAATTTGGGTTATATTATTGTCACTTATTGTCACTTTGCCTTCGTACATATGTTATATTTCATGACCCTATTTGTATCCGATCATGAAGAATCCTCTTCCATACCATTCTATGGTTGGATAGTGCATTATGATACCTCTACAAACCACTACACGGGTATTGACCCCTAAAAAAAATCCCAGAGTCGTAGTCGCGGTGGGCTTCCATATTTTATGTACATTGTATGATCTTATTTTTGATTCCCCAATACAATATCCCTAATTTGGTAGCTTAATGACATTCCTCCATGGTGGCAACCAATCCAGATGATTGTCCCACAAATGTGGAGCAACAAATGTAGAAAAAACTATACTAGTCATTCACCATCGAGCCATAATTAGGGCTATATGATTGTCACTTATTGTCACTTTGCCTTTGTAGATATGTTATATTTCATGACCCTATTTGTACTGGATCATGAAGAATCATCTTCCATACCATTCTACGGTTGGGTAGTGCATGATGAGACCCTCTACGAACCACTAGATGGGAATTGACCCCTAAAAAAATCCCAGAGTCGTAGTCGCGGTGGGCATCCATATTTTATGTACATTGTATGATCTTATTTTTGATTCCCCAATACAATATCCCTAAATTGGTAGCTTAAATGACATTCCTCCATGATGGCAACCAATCCAGATGATTGTCCCACAAATGTGGAGCAACAAATGTAGAAAAAACTATACTAGTTGTTCACCCTCGAGCCATAATTAGGGTTATATTATTGTCACTTATTATCACTTTGCCTTCGTACATATGTTATATTTCATGACCCTATTTGTACTGGATCACGAAGAATCCTCTTCCATACCATTCTACGCTTGGGTAGTGCATTATGAGACCCTCTACGAACCACTACACAGGTATTGACCCCTAAAAAAATCCGAGAGTCATAGTCGCGGTGGGCTTCCATATTTCATGTACATTGTATGATCTTATTTTTGATTGCCTAATACAATATCCTTAAATTGGTAGCTTAAATGACATTCCTCCATGATGGCAACCAATCCAGATGATTGTCCCACAAAAGTGGACCAACAAATAGAGAAAAAACTATACTAGTTGTTCACCCTCGAGCCATAATTAGGGTTATATTATTGTCACTTACTATCACTTTGCCTTCGTACATATGTTATATTTCATGACCCTATTTGTACCGGATCACGAAGAATCCTCTTCCATACCATTCTACTCTTGGGTAGTGCATTATGAGACCCTCTACAAACCACTACATGGGTATTGACCCCTAAAAAAATCCCAGAGTCGTAGTCGCGGTGGGCTTCGATATTTCATGTACATTGTATGATCTTATTATTGATTTCCTAATACAATATTCCTAAATTGGTAGCTTAAATGACATTCCTCCATGATGGCAACCAATCCAGATGATTGTCCCACAAAAGTGGAGCAACAAATGGAGAAAAAACTATAATAGTCGTTCACCATCGAGCCATAATTAGGGTTATATGATTGTCACTTATTGTCATTTTGCCTTTGTACATATGTTATATTTCATGACCCTATTTGTACCAGATCGCAAAGAATCCTCTTTCATACCATTTTACGGTTGGGTAGTGCATTATGAGACCCTCTACGAACCACTACACGGGTATTGACCCCTAAAAAAATCCGAGAGTCATAGTCGCGGCGGGCTTCCATATTTCATGTACATTGTATGATCTTATTTTTGATTGCCTAATACAATATCCCTAAACTGGTAGCTTAAATGACATTCCTCCATGATGGCAACCAATTCAGATGATTGTCTCACAAAAGTGGAGAAACAAATAGAGAAAAAACTATACTAGTCGTTCACCATCGAGCCATAATTAGGGTTATATTATTGTCACTTATTGTCACTTTGCCTTCGTACATATGTTATATTTCATGACCCTATTTGTACCGGATCACGAAGAATCCTCCTCCATACCCTTCTAAGGTTGGGTAGTGCATTATGAGACCCTCTACGAACCACTACATGGATATTGACCCCTAAAAAAATCTCAGAGTCGTAGTCGCGTTGGGCTTCCATATTTCATGTACATTGTATGATCTTATTTTAGATTCCCCAATACAATATCCCTAAATTGGTAGCTTAAATGACATTCCTCCATGATGGCAACCAATTTAGATGATTGTCTCACAAAAGTTGACCAACAAATAAAGAAAAAACTATACTAGTCGTTCACCATCGAGCTATAATTAGGGTTATATTATTGTCACTTATTGTCACTTTGCCTTCATCCATATGTTATATTTCGTGACCCTATTTGTACCGGATCACGAATAATCCTCCTCCATACCATTCTAAGGTTGGGTAGTGCATTATGAGACCCTCTACGAACCACTACACACTACATGGGTATTGACCCCTAAAAAAATCCCAGAGTCGTAGTCGCGGTGGGCTTCCATATTTCATGTACATTGTATGATCTTATTTTAGATTCCCCAATACAATATCCCTAAATTGGTAGCTTAAATGACATTCCTCCATGATGGCAACCAATTCAGATGATTGTCTCACAAAAGTGGAGCAACAAATAGAGAAAAAACTATACTAGTTGTTCTCCACCGAGCCATAATTAGGGTTATATTATTGTCACTTATTGTCATTTTGCCTTTGTACATATGTTATATTTCATGACCCTATTTGTACCGGATCACGAAGAATCCACCTCCATACCCTTCTAAGGTTGGGTAGTGCATTATGAGACCCTCTATGAACCACTACGCGGGTATTGACCCCTAAAAAAATCTCAGAGTCGTAGTCGCGTTGGGCTTCCATATTTCATGTACATTGTACGATCTTATTTTAGATTCCCCAATACAATATCCCTAAATTGGTAGCTTAAATGAGATTCCTACATCATGGCAACCAATCCAGATGATTGGCCCACAAAAGTGGAGCAACAAATGGAGAAAAAACTATACTAGTCCTTCACCATCGAGCCATAATTAGGGTTATATTATTGTCACTTATTGTCACTTTGCATTCGTACGTATGTTATATTTCACGACCCTATTTGTACCGGATCACGAAGAATCCTCCTCCATATGCTTCTAAGGTTGGGTAGTGCATTATGAGACCCTCTACGAACCACTATATGGGTATTGACCCCTAAAAAAATCCCAGAGACATAGTCGCGGTGGGCTTCCATATTTCATGTACATTGTATGATCTTATTTTTGATTCCCCAATACAATATCCCTAAATTGGTAGCTTCAATTACATTCCTCCATGATGGTAACCAATCTAGATGATTGTCCCACAAAAGTGGAGCAACAAATGGAGAAAAAACTATACTAGTCGTTCACCACCGAGCCATAATTAGGGTTATATTATTGTCACTAATTGTCACTTTGCATTCGTACATATGTTATATTTTATGACCCTATTTGAATCGGATCATGAAGAATCCCCTTCCATACCATTCTATGGTTGGGTAGTGCATTATGAGACCTCTACGAACAACTACATGGGTATTGACCCCTAAAAAAATCCCAGAGTCGTAGTCGCGGTGGGCTTCTATATTTCACGTACATTGTATGATCCTATTTTTGATTGCCTAATACAATATCCCTAAATTGGATCATGAAGAATCCTCCTCCATACCCTTATAAGGTTGGGTAGTGCATTATGAGACCCTCTATGAACCACTACACGGGTATTGACCCCTAAAAAAATCTCAGAGTCGTAGTCGCGGTGGGCTTCCATATTTCATGTACATTGTATGATCTTATTTTAGATTCCCCAATACAATATCCCTAAATTGGTAGCTTAAATGACATTCTTCCATGATAGCAACCAATTCAGATGATTGTCTCACAAAAGTGGAGCAACAAATAGAGAAAAAACTATACTAGTCGTTTACCATCGAGCCATAATTAGGGTTATATTATTATCACTTTGCCTTCGTCCATATGTTATATTTCATGAGCCTATTTGTACCGGATCACAAAAATCCTCCTTCATACCCATCTAAGGTTGGGTAGTGCATTATGAGACCCTCAATGAACCACTAGACGGGTATTGACCCCTAAAAAAATCCCAGAGTCGTAGTCGCGGTGGGCTTCCATATTTCATGTACATTGTATGATCTTATTTTAGATTCCCCAATACAATATCCCGAAATTGGTAGCTTAAATGACATTCCTCCATGATGGCAACCAATTCAGATGATTGTCTCACAAAAGTGGAGCAACAAATAGAGAAAAAACTATACTAGATCGAGCCATAATTTGGGTTATATTATTGTCACTTATTGTCACTTTGCCTTCGTACATATGTTATATTTCATGACCCTATTTGTATCGGATCATGAAGAATCCTCTTCCATACCATTCTATGGTTGGGTAGTGCATTATGATACCTCTACAAACCACTACACGGGTATTGACCCCTAAAAAAATCCCAGAGTCGTAGTCTTGGTGGGCTTCCATATTTTATGTACATTGTATGATCTTATTTTTGATTCCCCAATACAATATCCCTAAATTGGTAGCTTAAATGACATTCCTCCATGATGGCAACCAATCCAGATGATTGTCCCACAAATGTGGAGCAACAAATGTAGAAAAAACTATACTAGTCATTCACCATCGAGCCATAATTAGGGCTATATGATTGTCACTTATTGTCACTTTGCCTTTGTACATATGTTATATTTCATGACCCTATTTTTACTGGATCATGAAAAATCATCTTCCATATCATTCTACGGTTGGGTAGTGCATTATGAGACCCTCTACGAACCACTACATGGGTATTGACCCCTAAAAAAATCCCAGAGTCGTAGTCGCGGTGGGCTTCCATATTTTATGTACATTGTATGATCTTATTTTTGATTCCCCAATACAATATCCCTAAATTCGTAGCTTAAATGACATTCCTCCATGATGGCAACCAATCCAGATGATTGTCCCACAAACGTGGAGCAACAAATGTAGAAAAAACTATACTAGTCATTCACCATCGAGCCAAAATTAGGGCTATATGATTGTCACTTATTGTCACTTTGCCTTTGTACATATGTTATATTTCATAACCCTATTTATACCGAATCACAAAGAATCCTCCTTCATAACCTTCTAAGGTTGGGTAGTGCATTATGAGACCCTCTACGAACCACTATATGGGTATTGACCCCTAAAAAATCCCATAGTCATAGTCGCGGTGGGCTTCCATATTTCTTGTACATTGTATGATCTTATTTTAGATTCCCCAATACAATATGACCAAATTGCTAGCTTAAATGACATTCCTCCATGATGGCAACCAATCTAGATGATTGTCCCACAAAAGTGGAGCAACAAATGGAGAATAAACTATACTAGTCGTTCACAATCGAGCCATAATTAGGGTTATATTATTGTCACTTATTGTCACTTTGCCTTCGTATATATGTTATATTTCATGACCCTATTTGTATCAGATCATGAAGAATCCTCTTCCATACCATTCTATGGTTTGGTAGTGCATTATGAGACATCTACGAACCACTACACGGGTATTGACCCCTAAAAAAATCCCAGAGTCGTAGTCGCGGTGGGCTTCTATATTTCATGTGCATTGTCTGATCTTATTTTTGATTCCCCAATACAATATCCCTAAATTGGTAGCTTAAATGACATTCCTCCATGATGGCAACCAATCTAGATGATTGTCCCACAAAAGTGGAGCAACAAATGGAGAATAAACTATACTAGTCGTTCACAATCGAGCCATAATTAGGGTTATATTATTGTCACTTATTGTCACTTTGCCTTCGTATATATGTTATATTTCATGACCCTATTTGTATCAAATCATGAAGAATCCTCTTCCATACCATTCTATGGTTTGGTAGTGCATTATGAGACATCTACGAACCACTACACGGGTATTGACCCCTAAAAAAATCCCAGAGTCGTAGTCGCGGTGGGCTTCCATATTTCATGTACATTGTATGATCTTATTTTTGATTCCCCAATACAATATGCCCAAATTGGTAAGCTTAAATGACATTCCTCCATGATGGCAACCAATCAGATGATTGTCCCACAAAAGTGGAGCAACAAATGGAGAAAAAACTATACTAGTCGTTCACCATCAGCCATAATTGAGTTATATATTGTCACTTATCGTCACTTTGCCTTCGTACATATGTTATATTTCATGACCTATTTGTACGGATCGAAGAATCCTCTTCCATACCATTCTAAGGTTGGGTAGTGCATTATGAGACCCTCTACGAACCACTACACGGGTATTGACCCCAAAAAAATCCCAGAGTCATAGTCGCGGTGGGCTTCCATATTTCATGTACATTGTGATGATCTTATTTTTGATTCCCCAATACAATACCCTAAATTGTAGCTTAAATGACATTCCTCCATGATGGCAACCAATCCAGATGATTGTCCACAAAAGGGAGCAACAAATGAGAAAAAACTATACTAGTCGATTCACCATCGAGCCATAATTAGGGTTATATTATTGTCACTTATTGTCACTTTCCTTTCGTCACATATGTTATATTTCATGACCCTATTTGTACCGGATCAGAAGAATCCTCTCCATACCCTTCTAAGGTTGGGTAGTGCATTATGAGACCCTCTACGAACCACTAAAGGAGTATTGACCCAAAAAAATCCCAGAGTCAGTAGTCGCGGCTGGGCTTCCATATTTCTATGTACATTGTATGATCTTATTTTGATTCCCCAATACAATATCCCTAAATTGGTAGCTTAAATGACATTCCTCCATGATGGCAACCAATCCAGATGATTGTCTCACAAAATGGGAGCAACAAATAGAGAAAAAACTATACTAGTCGTTCACCATCGAGCCATAATTAGGGTTATATTATGTCACTTATTGTCACTATATCCTTCGTCACATATGTTATATTTCATGACCCTATTTGTACCATCACAAGAATCCTCTTATACCCTTCTATGGTTGGGTAGTGCATTATGAGACCTCTACAGAACCACTACACGGGTATTGACCCCTAAAAAATCCCAGAGTCATAATCGCGGTGGGCTTCCATATTTCATGTACATTGTATGATCTTATTTTAGATTCCCCAATACAATATGCCCTAAATTGCGTAAGCTTAAATGACATTCCTCCATGATGGCAACCAATCCAGATGATTGTCCCACAAAAGTGGAGCAACAAATGGAGAAAAAACTATACTAGTCGTTCACCATCGAGCATAATTAGGTTATATATTGTCACTTATTGTCACTTTGCCTTGTACATATGTTATATTTCATGACCCTATTTGTACTCGGATCATGAAGAATCTCTTCCATACCATTCTAAGGTTGGGTAGTGCATTATGAGACCCTCTACGAACCACTACACGGGTATTGACCCCAAAAAATCCAGAGTCATAGTCAGCGGTGGGCTTCCATATTCATGTACATTGTATGACTTATTTTGATTCGCCTAATACAATATCCCTAAATTGGTAGCTTAAATGACATTCCTCCATGATGGCAACCAATCCAGATGATTGGCCCACAAAAGTGGAGCAACAAATGGAAAAAACTTATACTAGTCGTTCACCATCGAGCCATAATTGGGTTATATTATTGTCACTTATTGTCATTTCGTACATATGTATATTTCATGACCCTATTTGTACCGGATCACGAAGAATCCTCTCCATACCCTTTCTAGGTTGGGTAGTGCATTATGAGACCTCTACAAACCATTACACTGGGTATTGACCCCAAAAAAATCCCAGAGTCATAGTCGCGGTGGGCTTCCATATTTCATGTACATTGTATGATCTTATTTTTGATTCCCCAATACAATATCCCTAAATTGGTAGCTTAAATGACATTCCTCCATGATGGGCAACCAATCTAGATGATTGTCCCACAAAAGTGGACAACAAATGGAGAAAAAACTATACTAGTTAGTTCACCACCTGAGCCATAATTAGGGTTATATTATTGTCACTTATTGTCAACTTTGCCTTCTACAATGTATATTTCATGACCCTATTTATACCGGATCATGAAGAATCCTCCTCCATACCCTTCTAAGGTTGGGTAGTGCATTATGAGACCCTCTACGAACACTAACGGGTACTGACCCCTAAAAAATCCTCAGAGTAGTAGTCGCGGTGGGCTTCCATATTTCATGTACATTGTATGATCTTATTTTAGATTCCCCAATACAATATCCCTAAATTGGTAGCTTAAATGACATTCCTCCATGATGGCAACCAATCAGATGATTTCCACAAAATGTGGAGCAACAAATAGAGAAAAAACTATACTAGTCGTTCACCATCGAGCCATAATTAGGGTTATATTATTGTCACTTTGCTTACCTTCGTCCATATGTTATATTTCATGACCCTATTTGTACCGGATACAAAGAATCTCCTCTATACCCTTCTAAGGTTGGGTAGTGCATTATGAGACCCTCTACGAACCACTACACGGGTATTAACCCCTAAAAAAATCCAGAGTCATAATCGCGGTGGGCTTCCATATTTCATGTACATTGTATGATCTTATTTTAGATTCCCCAATACAATATGCCCAAATTGTACTTAAATGACATTCCTCCATGATGGCAACCAATCCTAGATGATTGTCCCACAAAAGTGGAGCAAAAATGGAGAAAAAACTATACTAGTCGTTCACCATCGAGCCATAATTAGGTTATATTATTGTCACTTATTGTCACTTTGCCTTCGTACATATGTTATATTTCATGACCCTATTTGTATCAGATCAGAAGAATCCTCTTCCATACCATTCTAGGTTGGGTAGTGCATTATGAGACCCTCTACGAACCACTACACGGGTATTGACCCCTAAAAAAATCCTAGAGTCAGTAGTCACGGTGGGCTTCCATATCTTCATGTACATTGTATGATCTTATTTTTGATTCCCCAATACAATATCCCTAAATTGGTAGCTTAAATGACATTCCTCCATGATGGCAACCAATCGAGATGATTGTCCCACAAAAGTGGAGCAACAAATGGAGAAATAACTATACTAGTCGTTCACCATCGAGCCATAATTAGGGTTATATTATTGTCACTTTGTACCCTTCGTACAATGTTATATTTCATGTACCTATTTGTACCGATCACGAAGAATCCTCCTCCATACCCTTTAAGGTTGGGTAGTGCATTATGAGACCCTCTACGAACCATTACACGGGTATTGACCCCTAAAAAATCCTCAGAGTCAGTAGTCGCGGTGGGCTTCCATATTTCATGTACATTGTATGATCTTATTTTGATTCCCCAATACAATATCCCTAAATTGGTAGCTTAAATGACATTTCTCCATGATGGAACCAATTAATGATTGTCCACAAAAGTGGAGCAACAAATGGAGAAAAAACTATACTAGTGTTCACCACCGAGCCATAATTAGGGTTATATTATTGTCACTTATTGTCATTTGCCTTCTCTATTGTTATATTTCATGACCCTATTTTACGGATCAGAAGAATCTCCTCCATACCCTTCTAAGGTTGGGTAGTGCATTATGAGACCCTCTACTGAACTACTACACGGGTATTGACCCCTAAAAAAATCCCAGAGTAGTAGTCGCGGTGGGCTTCGTATTTCATGTACATTGTATGATCTTATTTTAGATTCCCCAATACAATATCCCAAATTGTCACATCCCAAAAATTTGGAATGTGAAAATAAATAAAATAAGAACAATGGTTGTTTGTATTGGTTTAAATTTCACAAAGAATTAAAACTTTTTGATTTATCTTAAAGTCTTAATAGAAAAGCCCTCTCAAACTTTTATTCTTTCATGAAGAAACTACTTTGAGGAAAGAAATTCAAATACCACTTTGCCTTTTATTCAAACCTTATGAAAGCACATGTGCAAAGGAATTATTTTACAAAATAATTTATGAAGTTTGCAATGCCAAGGGAATGTTTGAAAATAAATTTCAAAAAGTATTTTCTTAGAGTTTTATTCTCTGAATTTAAAAAGGGTATTTTTAAATCATTTTCCATTATGCAAAGGAAGACCTTTTGATTAAATATTAGTTTTTATTGAAAGCTTATTCTGGTCTTGGAAACTAATTCTATACTATTTAAAATGATAATTTGAATTTTAGAAATTTTTTGAAATTGATTTGAATCAATTTGGTTTTGAAATGCAAAAGTTATAAAGGAAACAAGAAAACAGAAAAGAAAAAGAAAAAAATAAAAAGGAAAAGAATAAAAGGCTCCGGGAACCCTTTGGCCCAGTAAAAGGAATCAGCCCGTGGCCCATCTAGACATTCCTGAACCGGTATCCCTCTTTCCCTCTTCCTCTCACTGACCGCGGGCCCCACATGTCATCACCAAGCTTCGGCCGAGAAATTCACCGGTGATCGAGCCCGAGACCGCATAATCTTCTCTCTTAAATTTCCATTCATTCCTTGCCAATTCTGATGCCTCCCTGTGGCTATAAGTAGGCCTCAATCTCCTCTCCGATTCCGCTCTATCGATATGACCAGGAAGCCCCCAGGCTGCCCAAGATCTCTCGTCGGAGCTCCGCAACCTCGCCACTGTTCTTCACAAATTCTGGCCAAGCCAGGGTACACCACCACCCAGGTTTGGTACTACGCTTCTTCCCTTCTTCTGGCGCTTCCTCTGATACCCTTCCTGATTGATTTGGTGCAGTAAATCACCACCAAAGAATCGAACCCGAAGCTCGCCTCCGCCGCGCTAACTTCGGCCACCTCTCCCCACCTCTACTGGAAGCATTCGAGCTCCTAGATCACGGATTCGACTCCGCCATGATCCCCTACATCTCGTCCACATCTTCATCACCTCGGGAACCACCGAAAGCATCGCCCACGACCAGCTCCAGTGCACAGACCTCGCCGGCGATGACCCGAAACCCTAGCCACAGTGAGCAACCCCTCATCTTCTTTGCAAGCCGTCGGATCTGAAACAAACGCGCAAGATTAGATCATTTAAATGAATAGGTACACTCGGATCTGGATCGTTAGATCCACTTTAATCCAACAGCGGAAAACCGTGATCCACCTGAAGGGGTACGGGCTAATCAGAACGGAGCACGTGGCAGATCTCTGTTAAAACCAAATTCGAATTAGAATTTAAAAACAAAAAATGACTGAAACTTGTAAAATTCATATCTAATGTTCTGTTAATCCAAAAAATGCAAATAATATTTCCCTGGAATCCTAGAAATGTGTAGAACACCATTATGGAATAAAATTTGACTTTTGAAACAGTTAAAATCATTCAAATTCAAACATGTGAATTTGAGTAATTTTGACATAATTCAAATTCTGTAAATCCTTTTTAATTAATTATTTTTGCAAATGGATCTTATTATTATCCTCGATCTAGTAGGACCACTGTACAAATTAATTGGACAAATTTTACTAAGTATTCAAATACAAATGGTGGTTTGAGTATTTTAGGCATAATTCTCTTGCAAAATTGAATATCTTGATAATATGAAACCACCAGAACACTACATACACATTTCTTAGGTATTCATAGTCAAAACTTCATTAGCACATTCTTTTTGCAAGAATTGTGTTATTTGAAACACTTAAATATCAAATCTCTAATTCTTATCATACACTTTGTGCTATTCTATTTTGTCCCACTAAACAAAAGTGTGACTTATACTAAGTCCTAATGACCACATAAACTTCACCATGGCTTAGTAAGAATCTACTCTCCACCTTTGCCCAAGTGCAAAACACTCAATCTCATCAGCCCCAAATTCTTCTATGTGTTGGCTACTCCATCCAACAATGTGGTAAAGAAGTTTTCCATACCAAGACCATGGAGAAGATGTTGAAGGGAAGACAAGGAGCTAAAGTCAAGAAGAAGATCAAGAGAAGAGAACTCAAGAAGACAAAAGTGATAAACCCATGACTTAGGAATTATTCATCCAACTCCTCAAACCAAGCCTAAGTTATTTGCTAAGTGTTTAACTCTCCCTAAACAATCTATGAAACCCCATAAATCTATAAGTCCTTGACTTAGCCATTTTCTCCATCCATATCAAACCAAACCTCATGCAAATATCACTAAGATAGAACAAGACTAAACTAAAATTAATAAACACTTTTTGTTGTCTTGTTTGATTAAGTTGCTTGGATGGTGTGTTTATTTGTGTTATCTTTTATCTTACATTGTACGGAGAGCCACGTGTATTGACTAAGAGAAAGTACAATATTCATAAGAATTACTAAGGCAAGTGTATGTAACAGCCCATGTTTGTAATTAAGATCATTTGCATCATTAGCATCATGTAAAATTCCACTAAGAAAAATTTGCATTCGAAAATAAAGTGGAAACCCTAATTATGCCACCTCTTTCTCTATTTAAAATTGTCTTCAAATGTTTTAGAAACACAAAACAAAAATGTGTGGACCTTTAATTATATGTTGCAAAGGCCACTAGATATTTTATATATCTTTATAACCAAGTTTGGTTCTTACAATGTTTGCAAACAACCAAAAAAATATATCCCAAAACTAGAAACAGAAACATAAATTGTTCCCTATTTTTTTCCTCTCCTGTGCTCTTTCTGGCCCACCGGGTTCTTCCTCCCCTTACCTGTTGCGCGCGCAGCAGTTAGCAGCCCACCAGGGCCCAGCCCACCTAGCCGCCCCTGTCGTCTTCCTCCCGAGCTAAGCAGCTGGGTGCGTGTGGCCGCCGCCCATCCGGCCCGCGATGCACGCTGCCGCCGCCCTCTGGACGAGGGGATAAGCTCCCCGATTCCCTCTCTCTTCTCCCTTCCCCCTCTCTCGTGTGCTCTCTTTCTCCTCTCCCTCCGCTTCTCTTCTGCAGGCCGCCCGAGGTCCCGCCATGGCCGCCCCTAGCCCGCCATTCCACGCATCCCAGGCGAGGAAAAGATGTCCAGGAGCTCCGCCTCGCCGTCCTAGCTCACCTTGCAGAAGGAATCGACGCAGGAAGCCCGCAATCGAGCGCACGGTCTTCGTCTTCCGAGTTCTGTAGACGGTCATCGCCATCGATCCATCGTCGCCGACCTTCCCGGCGTCACTGACCCCACCAGCACCTCAAGGGTGAGCAAGTCGTCATCCCGCACCTCCCCGCGTCTCCCCCTGCTTGCCGCCGGTGCTGGCCGCCGGTGCCCTATGGTGTCTGCGGCATGACCGGCCCAGCACAAGGCCGATGTGGCCTGGGCCCTGCCTGGCCGACGTGGCCACTGAGGTGGCCTCGGGCCCCCTCTGTCAGCCACTGTGGCTAGGATAGCCTAGGTCTAAATGGTGTTTTCCAGTTTTCTGTAAATTCCAGATTTTGTATTGAACTTTGGAAATTCATTAGAAATTACCTGTTTGTCTGAAAATTATGAAGACCTATTAAAATGTTCAGTAAAATGAGATCTATATGTTTATATCAGGATCATGCATTCTTAATCAACTTTGAACCCTGTTTAATTAGAAGAACAAAATGAACCTTTCTTCATATGCGGGGTTATGGATTGCAATCCTCTATGCGTTCCAACACCATTTAAGTTGATGAACATGTAATAGGGTTTAAATTAGTGCCATTAATCTTGTCATATCATCATATTTGTTGTGCACATTGATGCCATGTTTGAATGTTGTTTTCCTTTCCGGTGTGTTTCTGCTTCTCCCGGTAGGATCCGGAGTTGATGTGAGCAACGAGTCCAATGTGAAGATCAACAACACCGAGGACCAATACTTGTCCATCAATGAACAAGTCAAGAAGGAGAATTCTGGATATCTATTTTATTTAGTTATCAACAAACAAGGCAAGCAGCCCCCCTCTGAACCTATGTTTCGAAGTATCTCAAAACTTACTATTTTGCACCACCGGTAACTGTCTTTTATCGATAGGTAGAGTTAACCTATCTAATGCATGTTCCATTCTTGTCGCCTAAATACCTGATCCACTGCTCCTAGCATGACTAGGTTTTGCTTATGTGCGTCGCTAGAGCTTTATATCTGAAATGCTTAGCCATGCTTAGTTGTTTACTCTGGTACATATGGTTAATGAATCAGAACTGCAAATGAATCTAGTATGACAGGATGACGCGGGTGATGATAATATGAGATTAAACATGCTAAAAGGCTTGGATGAGCCGCCACATTGGGATGTGGTTGTTTGACTCATTCTTGCCGCCTTAGGACCCGAGTTCTTGTCTCTTGATCCAAGACTGAGCGTACGACCACACGTGGAGGTATGGGACTCCCGTCGACTCACTAACTTGCTTAGACTTATCCATGAGCTACCTAGTTCGGGCTTTCCATTTGGCATATGCATCGAAAGTGAAATGAGATGGTGGAAGAGGTGCATCATATAGGGACATGGCCGAGGTTGATTGAGGTGGATTCCTCTGGTAAACCAACCTCGACTCACAACGAACAGTTCCGCATCGGAGAACGACCATCTTGCGATGGCGGATGGAACCTTTCAGCGTGGCTCATGGAATAGGTCGATGTAAGGTAAAGGTTGTAGGTGGCCATCACCCCGCTAAGACTCCTTGCAAGGGTCCAGGGGACGGTCATCACATGTGGGTAAAGTTGTGCACCCCTGCAGGGTTAAATCTTTTCTAAAAGCCGAGTCCACGGTTATGGACGACTTGGAGACAGATGCTTGATCATAGAGAACTTTAACCTCATCGTAAAACTTGAAAAGCAAAGTGTGTATAGGATTGCTTTCCTCTGGGGTTTTGAGGATGTAATCCTAGTGGATAGGTTCAGCTGATGATGATTTTGGTGGATGTCTCAATGATTAAAGATATCGCTCTCTTACTTCTTTTAAACGTTCTGAGTAGTCGAGCTTCTACTCTTACTTGTTTTATGCAAATAAAGATTGCTTTATGCAAAACAACTCCACAGAAAGCCTTTCTTAACCAAGTTTAGCTAATAGGATACATAAGTCTTGCTGAGTACCCTATGTACTCACCCCCCTTTGTTGATATTTTTGCTGCAGAGTAAGTTCCACAATGATGATGAGTTCCGTACGAAGATCGACACCGATGAGTAGCTTGAGGTTCCCAGATAGCAGCTTGGGGCTACGGAATGGGTTGTCGCTGTTATGCTTCTGGCCTCTTAGGCCATTGTTATCCTTGCTATGTCTAATAGCATAACCTTCCTTTCGTTGTTTGATGAAATGTTGGTCAGTGACCTCTGTTTGTAATCTTTTGGATCTTTGCTCAGGTAAGAGCTTTACAATATTACCTTTGAGTCGTAGAGTCACTATTGTGTACCAACTTTGGTTACCCATCTTGTGCATGATGCGTGTATGGATATAAAGTGCACGAGATTGGTTTAAGATTCTCAAGCTCTCTGTTAAGCAGTCTTGGTTATGATTAGTTTCACGGCGCTTCGAGATGTGTAGAGCCGATGTTTAATTCCGGCCTGCCTGCCGATGGTGTTCCGGCCTGGGACTAGTAACCCCAGTATCACTCGTTGCTAGCGTGACTAATACACATAACATCTCTGTATAGCTTAGATTCCGGGGGTCCCCACAGGTTTTGGTATCAGAGCAGGACTGTCTGTAGGAAACCCTTGCTATTGGTCGATGTTGAGTCTAGTGTTTATGGAAACTATTTGAAACCTAAAAATGAGTTTCAAAATGTAGGTAAGGTTTCTTTTTACTCCTTATCTCCATAAATCTTAGTTCTGAGCTTTCGTATCCTTTCATGTTGATTTGGAAAAAGTTCTTCTATCTCTTCTGGTCATTCAAAATTTAGGTCCCTTGTGGGCATGTCGTTTCTAAACTAGTCGACCTACTATTGTGCTCGCTGGAGTATTCTGCATACTACCAACTGAAACAAGAAGAAACAACTACAAAGTTTCCGTCCATCGCTATATCTCTCTGTTTTGAGGATTCCACATCATTCTTCTCTAGGCTTCAAGGATTCCTTTCACCTTGTATGCCTCCTTATTTGTTTGGTACTTCAGAATCCAAACTTTGTTCTAGAAGCTACCTCGTGAATACTACCCTGTGGCATCCTTTGAGTTGCTCAGCTAGTAGTTATTCCTTTCTCTATCTTTTACCCTTGGACTTGAACCGAAGGTCCCGGATTGTGCTGGATTCCAGTACATGAAGCTGGCCTTTAACCAAGATCCATTCCATTGAACCCTTGTGTTAATGATTTGTCATTAACTCAAAATGGTTTGCCTTTCGAGCTTATGGTCATAGTCGTAGTTGAATTGCGGCAACAAAGGACTTTCCTTCCACTTGCTATGGCATAGGTTCTCTCATGGAACTAAATGGATCACGACAAGAGTCTCCTAGTGAGTCTCGCTTCTACGTCCGTGACTCTGCCACATCCTTCCTTTCAGCATTGGTTTACATAAGATGTTAACTTGTGCATCCACATCTAAGGATTCCTTCTAAGAGTGTTCCTTCTCTTAAGCTTCTTTCCGACCCTCGTCTGCCAGTTGGCAGCCAAGTTGTAAATATACATTGGTGTATTCTAGTGCATGTTACTCTTGTGGTCTGATCAAGCCATTCTATCCCAAAAATGTAAAAAAAAAAATTCCAGAACCTCGTCCATTTCTAGGACCAGGTCAAAGTGGTGTAATCCGCAGAATATGAGCTCTAGGCAGCTTCTGCTCTGTTCTACCTTAAGGTATCACACTCTTTTATACCAAGAGGTTGTGCCAAGTCTCATGGCCTCTTTGATGAAGTGATGCTCTTACACATCTTTGCTCACCCTTTCTCCGAGCGGGTCATGCTTGGAATGTTGGGTATGCATATTGTTGTGGCCATCCGAGATCCTTAGTAAATCTTATTGCTTTGAAATCCCAAGGACAATTTTGTCATTCTTAGCATGATTGGTTACTCGATCACCAAGCGAAGTTTGACTGTGTTGCCAAGTCCATAATTCAGGCACACATCTTTGGTCAAAGACTTAGGTTTGGTCAAAGAGTTAGGTTCATGCCAAAACTCTCATGACCATGCCGCTTCCCTTGTAAAGCAAGATTCCCTCTTGGACTCAATAAGATACCAGTGGTTCGTGGCATTCTAGTGGTCTTTCTAGAAGCATCGCCATGTTTTCACATGACCGTGTTGTCCAGTTCATGAGTAAGCTGGTTCTCTGAATCGCTCTTTTCTCCAAGAATCTATATAGGATACCCTGGACTAGTTGGTTGAGCTTAAACAACAACTTGGAGAGTTGAGAGACAAAAGCTCTATCCGACTTTGTTCCTTTTGAAAGGGATATCTAGTTTTGTTCGTGTTGAAGCAAGATAGTATCTCCTCTTTGGATATGCTATCCTCCCATCTTTGATTTGAGATTGGGCTAACGTCAAATCAAACTCAGTCCCAAGGACTATCTTGATGGTGTTTCCATTTATGGTGTTTCACTTGAGTACACTTTCATTTCCTTCGGTCTGACCAATACTTCTGCCTTGTTCTTGCAACATATGCGTCCATCTTCTTGGAACATCTAAATAAGCTTGTTGTTGAGCCCATCGATGACATTCTTATTTTCTCCATGTGTGAAGAGATTTATATTGGACATTTGGCAATAGTGTTGAAAACTTGTTAGAACCATCTTTGTGTCATCACGAAGTATGTGTACTGGATGTTGGAAGTGACTTTCTCTCCCTGATTTGTGCAATTGCTGAAAGATGTCGCCGTAAGTTCAAGAAGAATTTACATTGTTCCCTCAGGAATCATCTCGAATTGGTCATGCATGTGCGGATTATTCTTGAGATGACAGGTTGTTGCCTCCATCTTCTTGAAAATTTCCTATATGCACACTAACCCACTTACTAATTTATTCAAGGAAGAGAAAAATTCCAAGAACTTCACTATCTTCTTTCACGTTCTCCCAACAAGGACTCGGTTGTGTTTCATTGCAATAAGCTCCTGTTGGTGCAGTTGTCTTTTGGCAATCACAATCTTACTTATCATTTTGGAGCCTTACATCGTAGTCCATATCTTGAGAATCTAGCAATGCTATCCCGATGGCATCCGTTGAAACTTCTTATTCGGAATACTAAGTCTGCAGTATGTTTCCCTCTAACCAGAGCTGAATCTCAAGCAGCAATGATGGTTTGTGTCCCTCAAGGTTTTGACATAGCTCTTTGAAATCTAGCACTGTTGATGTTGTGGTTGACACAGCTAGCCGGAAGGCCTATTGTCATCATCCCTTGATGTTTCAAGAACAACCACTCTCCATGAGGATTCTTGTGTGACTTATACTAAAAGTTGCCCCTTATGGTCTCTCTTAATCTTGAAGTCCGACCTTTACTTGATGACTGATTGATGGCTATTCTAAAGCTTGATATTGGTATCTATAACATTGGAAACAAAGTTTCTAAATGTATCCTGCTCAATCTTGTAGAACCTTCCCCTTGTGGAAACAACTCCTTTTGGATCAAATCCACCCTATGGATGATCTTTCACACTTCAAGTGCTTCACCCTTCCCTTTGTCTATACTTGAAGTTCTAATCATCTAAAACATTGTGTGAATTCGTCAGCCACATGGTGGCCCAAGACTTTTATTCGTATGTGTTCTTTGAGACACGCCTTTCAACGGTGTGTCCCTTCATGGTATAGGAACCAATTCCACTCCATGGCTAATCTTTCACACTTCATTGGCCATTGTTCCACCCTTCCCTTTGGGTTACCTCTTCCCGGAGTTTTACTAAAAATGTTCTATACAGTTTTTAATAAGGATATAGAAATGTCATAGAACAAGGTTCTATACATGCTATATCGACACGAGAAACCATGTTTTCAAATAAAGAAAACTATATCTGAGCCTTCTCTTCCTACAACCATATTGCACATCCAATGCTCTCTCTCTCTATATGGTTTGCGAGTACAACTAAAATGTACTCCCGGCTTTGCGTACCAAATTTGAAACTTTTCCATTCCTTCTGACATCTTCAGGTGTTTCATGTTTGTCAGCTCAAAATGTGTTTATGAAACCTTGTTTCCATGAGTTGACCATGGAATACTTGATCTTCTCAAAGATCCATCTTTCCAGAGTTTTCCCTCTTTTCATCCGTTCAGTCGGAATGAAGATCCTAAAGGAAGAATTCAACTTGTCATGATGCAACATATCAATCTCTTCAACAGAGAAGATCATGGTGAGCTTGTGAAGATCGTTGAAGACCGTTGTAACCCCTTCCCTCTTTTCTAACCTAGGAATCTCGGGGTCGAGATTCTTGTAAGGTGGGTAGAGCTGTAACAGCCTATGTTTGTAATTAAGATCATTTGCATCATTAGCATCATGTAAAATTCCACTAAGAAAAATTTGCATTCGAAAATAAAGTGGAAACCCTAATTATGCCACCTCTTTCTCTATTTAAAATTGTCTTCAAATGTTTTAGAAACACAAAACAAAAATGTGTGGACCTTTAATTATATGTTGCAAAGGCCACTAGATATTTTATATATCTTTATAACCAAGTTTGGTTCTTACAATGTTTGCAAACAACCAAAAAAATATATCCCAAAACTAGAAACAGAAACATAAAATTGGTTCCCTATTTTTTTCCTCTCCTGTGCTCTTTCTGGCCCACGCGGGTTCCTTCCTCCCCTTACCTGTCGCCACGTGCAGCAGTTAGCAGCCCACCAGGGCCCAGCCCACCTAGCCGCCCCTGTCGTCTTCCTCCCGTAGCTAAGCAGTTGGGTGGCGCTGTGGCTGTCGCCCGATCCGGTGCTGCGATGCATGCCATCGCCGTCCCTCTGGACGAGGGGATAAGCTCCCTGATGCCCTCTCTCTTCTCCCTTCCCCCTCTCTCACGTGCTCTCTTCTTCCCCTCTCCCTCCGCTTCTCTTCTGCAGGCACGCCCGAGGTCACCGCCATGGCCGCCACCTAGCCCCGCCATTCCACGCATCCCCAGGCGAGGAAAAGATGTCCAGGAGCTCCGCCTCACCGTCCTAGCTCGCCTTGCAGAAGGAATCGACGTGGGAAGCCCGCAATCGAGCGCACGGTCTTCGCCTTCCCGAGTTCTGTAGACGGTCGTCGCCATCGATCCATCGTCGCCGACCTTCCCCGGCGTCGCTGACCCCACCAGCACCTCAAGGGTGAGCAACTCGTCATCCCGCACCTCCCCGCGTCTCCCCCTGCTCCGCCGCCGGTGCTGGCCGCCGGCGCCCTATGCGTGTCTGCGGGCATGACCGGCCCAGCACAAGGCCGATGTGGCCTGGGCCCTGCCTGGCCGACGTGGCCGCTGAGGTGGCCTCGGGCCCCCTCTGTCAGCCACTGTGGCTAGGATAGCCTAGGTCTAAATGGTGTTTTCCAGTTTTCTGTAAATTCCAGATTTTGTATTGAACTTTGGAAATTCATTAGAAATTACCTGTTTGTCCGAAAATTATGAATGACCTATTAAAATGTTCAGTAAAATGAGATCTATATGTTTATATCAGGATCATGCATTCTTAATCAACTTTGAACCCTGTTTAATTAGAAGAACAAAATGAACCTTTCTTCATATGCGGGGTTATGGATTGCAATCCTCTATGCGTTCCAACCCCATTTAAGTTGATGAACATGTAATAGGGTTTAAATTTAGTGCCATTAATCTTGTCATATCATCATATTTGTTTGTGCATCGATGCCATGTTTGAATGTTGTTTTCCTTTCCGGTGTGTTTCTGCTTCTCCCCGGTAGGATCCGGAGTTGATGTGAGCAACGAGTCCGATGTGAAGATCAACAACACCGAGGACCAATACTTGTCCATCAATGAACAAGTCAAGAAGGAGAATTCTGGATATCTATTTTATTTGGTTATCAACAAACAAGGCAAGCAGCCCCCCCTCTGAACCTATGTTTTGAAGTATCTCAAAACTTACTATTTTGCACCACCGGTTTAACTGTCTTTTATCGATAGGTAGAGTTAACCTATCTAATGCATGTTCCATTCTTGTCGCCTAAATATCCTGATCCACTGCTCCTAGCATGACTAGGTTTTGCTTATGTGCGTCGCTAGAGCTTTATATCTGAAATGCTTAGCCATGCTTAGTTGTTTACTCTGGTACATATGGTTAATGAATCAGAACTGCAAATGAATCTAGTATGACGGGATGACGCGGCGTGATGATAATATGAGATTAAACATGCTAAAAGGCTTGGATGAGCCGCCACATTGGGATGTGGTTGTTTGACTCATTCTTGTCGCCTTAGGACCCGAGTTCTTGTCTCTTGATCCAAGACTGAGCATACGACCACACGTGGAGGTATGGGACTCCCGTCGACTCACTAACTTGCTTAGACTTATCCATGAGCTACCTAGTTCGGGCTTTCCATTTGGCATATGCATCGAAAGTGAAACAAGATGGTGGAAGAGGTGCATCATATAGGGACGTGGCCGAGGTTGATTGAGGTGGATTCCTCTGGTAAACCAACCTCGACTCACAACGAACGGTTCCGCATCAGAGAACGGCCGTCTTGCGATAGCGGATGGAACCTTTCGGCGTGGCTCATGGAATAGGTCGACGTAAGGTAAAGGTTGTAAGTGGCCATCACCCCGCTAAGACTCCTTGCAAGGGTCCAGGGGACGGTCGTCACGTGTGGGTAAAGTTGTGCACCCCTGCAGGGTTAAATCTTTTTGAAAAGCCGAGTCTACGGTTATGGACGACTTGGAGACAGATGCTTGATCATAGAGAACTTTAACCTCATCATAAAACTTGAAAAGCAAAGTGTGAATAGGATTGCTTTCCTCTGGGGTTTTGAGGATGTAATCCTAGTGGATAGGTTTAGCTGATGATGATTTTGGTGGATGTCTCAATGATTAAAGATATCGCTCTCTTACTTCTTTTAAACGTTCTGAGTAGTCGAGCTTCTATTCTTACTTGTTTTATGCAAATAAAGATTGCTTTATGCAAAACAACTCCACAGAAAGCCTTTCTTAACCAAGTTTAGCTAATAGGATACGTAAGTCTTGCTGAGTACCCTATGTACTCACCCCCCCCCCTTTGTTGATATTTTTGCTGCAGAGTAAGTTCCACAATGATGATGAGTTCCATATGAAGATCGACACCGACGAGTAGCTTGGGGTTCCCAGACAGCAGCTTGGGGCTGCGGAATGGGTTGTCGCTGTTATGCTTCTGGCCTCTTAGGCCATTGTTATCCTTGCTATGTCTAATAGCATAACCTTCCTTCCATTGTTTGATGAAATGTTGGTCAGTGACCTCTGTTTGTAATCTTTTGGATCTTTGCTCAGGTAAGAGCTTTACAATATTACCTTTGAGTCATAGAGTCACTGTTGTGTACCAACTTTGGTTACCCATCTCGTGCATGATGCGTGTATGGATATAAAGTGCACGAGAGGGGTTTAAGATTCTCGAGCTCTCTGTTATGCAGTCTTGGTTATGATTAGTTTCACGGCGCTTCGAGATGTGTAGAGCCGATGTTTAATTCCGGCCTGCCTGCCGATGGTGTTCCGGCCTGGGACTGGTAACCCCAGTATCACTCCTTTCTAGCGTGACTAATACACATAACATCTCTGTATAGCTTAGATCCCGGGGGTCCCCACAGTGTCATCATCTCCTTGTCACTAGTAGCTTTCTTGTAGAAGATGCATGTGTAGGTGAAAATGGTCTTAGTAGTTATGATTTTATGCTAAGTCTATTGTTTAGCTTATGTCTAGCTTTTGCATCTCCTAGTAGAACTGCTGCTATAGGTTGCCTTACACTTGTTGAGGGAAGGGATCATCACATGTTTTGACTAAGTGTTGAAAACCCTTGTTTTACAAAAACGAAGAAAAACAACTAAGTTAATGAAACACCTAGGTGGAAAGTGGTAAGAATGGTTTGTCTTGACTGGTTCCCTAGGTTCATGTCGTCGAACCTCTGAACCACCAGGTGCATCTCACTTGTGGACGGCCACCCAGGAACAAAGAGATTGGAGACGCTCAAGTCGTGAAGGTTCCAGTGCAACCACAAGACAATATGGGCTCTGTCTTGACTAACTATGTTGTGAGAACTCAGCCAGACGGACAGAGGGTGGTTTTTGGGAACACGTCTGGGTTTGTCTGAGGGATTTCCTCTGAAAGGTCTCGTCTTAGTCTTCACTTGGCCATTTGAGCAAAATGAGCATCATGGTAAAAGAGGTTGACTAAGTCTTGTGGGAAAAGTGCACCACCTCTGCAGAGGGTTAAAACTAAGTACTTAGCCGTGTCCCCGGTTATGGACAATTTTGAGCAACATGATTCTGAAGATGTTCAAGGATCTCATCATGCCAACTTCTTAAAATTAAAACTTGTGGGTTGAACTGGGAAATATGGCAATTGGTGCAAGTGTCTATTGGCTAGCAGTTCCTGTGCCATGTCTATGTGCCAGTGTCTGTAGGAATGGTTCACCCAAACCAAGTTGTCCATATGTAGTAATTGAGGTTTTGACAATTGATGTAGGTATCTATCGACCAGTGTGTCCTGTACGATAACTACAGCCTGTGGCTATAGGGGTAGGTCACCCAAGTCAAGTTGTCCAGCTAAAGGTTTGCTCAAGAAAATGATAGGATAAAATTGCTTAGTGCAAATAGGTTTGAAGCTCCACCTAGCCAAATATCCATTTAAGTGTTAGGATCCATTTGTGTCCACCAAACAATGACATCTTGCTAATACAATTCAGGTGTATTGACCCTTTGTGGCTGCAATGTTTCATGTTGCAGGTTTTGATGTTAAGAAAGGTACGACAGGGTTACAAGTATATCCGCAGCATGTTCGCCTATGGCACATGAAGAAGAAGGACTCCATGCTAGTTTTGATTTCGTTGTAAACTCTAAAAGCTCTAAGCTATGAGCATTGTAAGTTCTCTATGTAATTGCTGGATCATGCAATGTAATAAAATGACCTTTGTTTCTTGATATTACATCTCAAACTGTGTGTGCTAGCGTTGATCCAGGGACTAGCACTGAAAAGCACAAGGATTGTCATCTTTAAAAGATGAGGTCACTACAGATGGTATCAAAGCATTGTATTGCCCTTAGGTTCGTAACCCTAGGATTGGACAAAGACCCATTAGAAATATAGGATCTGCTTTTATTTCTAAGTTAAAAACTTTACACACTCTTCTCCTCGTAAACTCTTCCCTTAGTCATTTTCATCTCTACTTCTTTTCTTTCCAACTCAAAAACGAAGAGCTTGAACTCAACACCAAAGGAAGCAATTGAAAGGAGTCTAGAAGGAAATGTCTAAGCACCACTAAGTTGTAGGACTTAGAAATTCTTACGAAGGATCTTGATAACAATAGAACCAACAAGTTGTTTTGCAAACCATGAAGGAAAATATAATACCCTAGGATTTAATTTATTTTTCAAGTTTTACTTTCTAGTTAAGATATTCTTTTACTACTTATTCCTTTGTTTTAAAACCTTTTAGATGTCCATCATCAACGAATCCGTCAAGAAAGGACCCGTGATGACCATGACCCTGAAGTGTGACACTGAATTTCCCAAGGCTCTAAAGAACCTCATGTTAAGCATGGGTATGCAAGGAGAAGCTGTCTACAAGGGATTTCCCGTGATTGATGAAGGTCAGGAGTATTGGTGGGTGCAACTCCACCTATACAAGAACAAAGAAGATGACCACAAGAAGATGGGACTCTGGATGTTCACCAACTTCGAGATGTATCCGTCATTATTTGACTCTGCAAGATGTGCTGCATGGAAAGCTATAAAAGAACTTGGAGAAAGACTCAAGTGGAGACTCCATAATACTCAGAAGGACCTCAAAGAAGAAATAGATGATACCACTGAACTGAAGGAAACCATAAGTCAACTTCAAAGTAACATGGTAGAACTTGCTTTTGAGCTTAGTGTTCAAAATGACCTCAACATCACCAAGGATAATCAGTTTGCAGCTCTAAAGGAGAAGATAGATCAAAACAATGGATCTGCCTAAGAAGCTTTAGTTGGACCTCCATTTAAGACTTGTAATAAAGTGACATCATTGTAATAAATGGTTATGATCATACCAACTTGTGGAATGACAGTACCCCTAGTTTGTATTAAGGCTTGAATGTTTAAATGAGTGGCATGCTTGTTGATTGATTATTGATTGTATTGTGATTTTGCCTTGAATTGTTGTAAACTGGTAGGAACATTCCTTATAATCTTTCAGTCTATTCTCCTTCCTGTTTAAAAACCTAAACCCTATCCTAAAACTTAAACAGATGCATCCTCAAAGCCAGAACAGCCCCAACAACTCTCAGATAGACTTAGTGATGCAGAGGATGATGGAGATGCATACCCAATTGACTCAAGTGGTAACCCAGGATATGCTCAGCCGCGAGAGCAATGAGTTACCCCTAGGAGTGCAGCAACTGCTAGATGCACATACTCGCATTGTGCAAATGGCGTCTCAGATCATGACTAACAACGACAACATATCACCAAGCGAACCTAGCAATGAAAAGCCCGAAGAACATGTGGTGATAAGAAACCAAGCTTGCAAACTCTGTGGAGATATAGGACATACGTCTAAGGACTGCAAGGAACAATGCCATAGTTGTGGAAGAGATCATTGTAACGGAGAATGCCACTTGTCGAGGGTTACGTGTCTTTTGTATGAAGGAACAAATCACATCCTCGCAGAATGTCATCTTAATGCTATGGTAGATAAAGTGAATCAACAAGTCCAACAGAAGATACATCACTCACTCGGGAAAGCAAGTGCTGATTTTGAGCCTAAGGAGACAGAATATTTTGTCACCACCAAGAGAAACAACCCTAGAGTAAGGCTACAAAATAACTACAAGAAGAGAGAAAGATTTCCCACAATAGTAATGGAGTATGAGAAGCAAGAATTGGAAGAACTTCTAGCCCTGGAGAAGCCAAGGAAGAAGAAAGATATCAGCCAAGTAGAATGCCATGAATGTAGAAGGTTAGGACACTATTCATGGGACTGCCCGGATAAGGAGAAAAGTAGAGAGATTAAGAAAAGGAGCTATGTCACCAATAGAGGACAAAAGGACCATACACAAGATAAAGGTTTCTACCATTGCGAGTCTGGGCGTTATGCTATGAATAGTCCAGAAAGGTATAATGGAAGAGATGCCAGTCTTGTCACTTGTTACAAATGTGGCGACAAAGGACATTATGCAAATAAGTGTCCAGGGAAGCATTTTAGAGCACCAGTGAACAAGTACAACTGAAGGATAACACACTATAGTGTGATATGGTGACACCTTGACAAGCAGACCAACATAGAGGATGTCACATGCAACTGCCATCATGGAATAGATGTCAAGTAGAGAGTGAAATAAGAGACTATGTGGTGTGGGTAGTACTCTCATGATGTAATAGGTGGAATGAAAATCTCCCTGTACCTTTCGAATCAATATTTTATACAAATCATGCTTTAGTAATGTTGCTCATAAGATAAGGTGTATGGAGAACAAATTTTCGCCAAGGAAAAAGAAATCAATGAAGGATCCCACCACTTGTAAGATAATATCATATAAGAAATCTACGCAAACCACTAGCTGAGGATCGATAGTTTTGTTTTCTAAAAATCTCAACAATTGAAACATGGATTCAATATCCATAGAATCTTTGTCAAAACTAGTGAGGTGACCAAGAGTTAGTGTATGAGATGTACCAAACTGAAATACAAGGTAATGATTGGGTGCGTTATGGATTGGCCCCTATGATGACTACTCAAATTGTTCGCTCTTGTAATGAAGAATGGTAAATCTAGAGAGACATACCTACAAGAGAGACGATGTTGTTAAACCTGAACCCTAGGAGAATAAGATATTGTACCCTTATAATAGGCAAAGTGTTGCCAAGACATAGGAATACGGTGAGGATAAGCCATAAGCTTACCGTTGAAGATGACTTGCAAGTCTATGAAGATCAAATAAAGGATATGATATGAGACTATGAGAACACCTCAACTTGGTCTACTGATTGACCCAAAGAGTGACTCTTCCGTGTCCAAAAATAGTTCAACAACTACCTTGATGGACAGAAGCTCTACAACAAAGAAAGGTATACCCAATGCCATCTTGAGGAAGATTTGATGCTACGGAGTGAGGATAAGACACCCACCTATTGAAAATGAAGGAAGAAGAAGCTACATATGATACAAAAGATGACCTAGTGCCAAGTCATATCCAAGATGTGCCTACCATGAACCCAAAACCTAGACTACCCACAAAAGTTTCTTTTAAGGGTGGTAGCCCACCTAGCATCCCAAACCCATCTTTCTTTCTAGCCTCTCCAAATCCCGGGATGAGATTTCTTTTAAGGGTGGTAGTCTGTCACATCCCAGAAATTTGGAATGTGAAAATAAATAAAAATAAGAACAATGGTTGTTTGTATTGGTTTAAATTTCACAAAGAATTAAAACTTTTTGATTTATCTTAAAGTCTTAATAGAAAATCCCTCTCAAACTTTATTCTTTCATGAAGAAACTACTTTGAGGAAAAGAAATTCAAAATACCACTTTGCCTTTTATTCAAACCTTATGCAAGCACATGTGCAAAGGAATTATTTTTACAAAATAATTTATGAAGTTTGCAATGCCAAGGGAATGTTTGAAAATAAATTTCAAAAAGTATTTTCTTAGAGTTTTATTCTCTGAATTTAAAAAGCGTATTTTAAATCATTTTCCATTATGCAAAGGAAGACCTTTTGATTAAATATTAGTTTTTATTGAAAACTTATTCTGGTTTTGGAAACTGATTCTATACTGATTTAAAATGATAATTTGAATTTTAGAAATTTTTAGAAATTGATTTGAATCAATTTGGTTTTAAAATGCAAAAGTTATAAAGGAAACAAGAAAATAGAAAAGAAAAAGAAAAAAATAAAAAGGAAAAGAATAAAAGGCTCCGGGAACCCTTTGGCCCAGTAAAAGGAATCAGCCCGTGGCCCATCTAGACATTCCCGAACCGGTATCCCTCTTTCCCTCTTCCTCTCACTGACCGCGGGGCCCACCTATCATCACCAAGCTTCGGCCGAGATATTTGCCAGTGACCGAGCCCAAGACCGCATAATCTTCTCTCTTAAATTCCCATTCATTCCTTGCCGATTCTGACGCCTTCCCACGGCTATAAGTAGGCCTCAATCCCCTCTCTGATTCCCCTCTATTGATACGCAGGGAGCCCCCAGGCTGCCCAAGATCTCTCGCCGGAGCTCCGCAACCTCGCGATTGTTCTTCGCAAATTTCGGCCAAGCCAAGGTACACCGCCAGCCGAGTTTGGTACTACTCTTCTTCCCTTCTTCTGGCGCTTCCTCTGATACCCTTCCCAATTGATTTGGTGTAGTAAATCACCGCCGAAGAATCAAACCCGAAGCTCACCTCCGCCGTGCTAACTCCGGCCACCTCTCCCCACCTCTACTGGAAGCATTCGAGCTCCTAGATCACGGATTCGACTCCGCCGTGATCCCCTGCGTCTCATCCACGTCTTCATCACCTCAGGAACCACTGGAAGCGTCACCGATGACCACCTCCAATGTGCAGACCTCGCCAGCGATGACCTAAAACCCTAGCCACAGTGAGCATCCCCTCCTCTTCTTTGCAAGCCATCGGATCTGAAACGAATGCGCAAGATTAGATCATTTAAATGAACAGGTACACTCGGATCTGGATCGTTAGATCCACTTTAATCCAATGGTGGAAAACCGTGATCCACCCGAAGGGGTACGGGCCAATCAGAACGGAGCACGTGGCGGATCTCTGTTAAAACCAAATTAGAATTAGAATTTAAAAACAGAAAATGACTAAAACTTGTAAAATTCATATCTAATGTTCTGTTAATCCAAAAAAATGCAAATAATATGTCCCTGGAATCCTAGAAATGTGTAGAACACCATTATGGAATAAAATTTGACTTTTGAAACAGTTAAAATCATTCAAATTCAAACATGTGAATTTGAGTAACTTTGACATAATTCAAATTCTGTAAATCCTTTTTAATTAATTCATTTTGCAAATGGATCTTATTATTATCCTCTATCCAGTAGGACCACTGTACAAATTAATTGGACAAATTTTACTAAGTATTCAAATACTAATTGTGATTTGAGTATTTTAGGCATAATTCTCTTGCAAAATTGAATATCTTTATAATATGAAACCACCAGAACACTACATACACATTTCTTAGGTATTGAAAGTCAAAACTTCATTAGCACATTCTTTTTGCAAGAATTGTGTTATTTGAAACACTTAAATATCAATTCTCTAATTCTTATCATACACTTTGTGCTATTCTATTTTGTCCCACTAAACAAAAGTGTGACGTATACTAAGTCCTAATGACCACATAAACTTCACCATGGCTTAGTAAGAATCTACTCTCCACCTTTGCCGAAGTGCAAAACACTCAATCTCATCAGCCCCAAATTCTTCTAAGTGTTGGCTACTCCATCCAACAATGTGGTAAAGAAGTTTTCCATACCAAGACCATGGAGAAGATGTTGAAGGGAAGACAAGGAGCTGAAGTCAAGAAGAAGATCAAGAGAATAGAAGTCAAGAAGACAAAAATGATAAACCCATGACTTAGGAATTATTCATCCAACTCCTCAAAACAAGCCTAAGTTATTTGCTAAGTGTTTAACTCTCCCTAAACAATCTATGAAACCCCATAAATCTATAAGTCCTTGACTTAGCCATTTTTCTCCATCCATATCAAACCAAACCTCATGCAAATATCACTAAGATAGAACAAGACTAAACTAAAATTAATAAACACTTTTTGTTGTCTTGTTTGATTAAGTTGCTTGGATGGTGTGTTTATTTTGTGTTATCTTTTATCTTATAGTTGTACGGAGAGCCATGTGTATTGACTAAGAGAAAGTACAATCTTCAAAAGAATTACTAAGGCAAGTGTCATGATCTCCTTGTCCTACTAAAGAATTATCACTAGTAGCTTTCTTGTAGAAGATGCATGTGTAGGTGAAAATGGTCTTAGTAGTTATGATTTTATGCTAAGTCTATTGTTTAGCTTATGTCTAGCTTTTGCATCTCCTAGTAGAACTGCTGCTATAGGTTGCCTTACACTTGTTGAGGGAAGGGATCATCACATGTTTTGACTAAGTGTTGAAAACCCTTGTTTTACAAAAACCAAGAAAAATAACTAAGTTAATGAAACACCTGGGTGGAAAGTGGTAAGAATGGTTTGTGTTGAGTGGTTCCCTGGGGTCATGTCGTCGAACCTCTGAACCACCAGGTGCATCTCACTTGTGGACGGTCACCCAGGAACAAAGAGATTGGAGACGCTCAAGTCGTGAAGCTTCCAGTGCAACCACAAGACAATATGGGCTCTGTCTTGACTAACTAAGTTGCGAGAACTCAGCCAGACGGACAGAGGGTGGTTTTTGGGAATGTGTCTAGGTTGGTCTAAGGGATTGCCTCTGAAAGGTCTCATCTTAGTCTTCACTTGGCCATTTGAGCAAAATGAGCATCATGGTAAAAGAGGTTGACTAAGTCTTGTGGGAAAAGTGCACCACCGCTACAGAGGGTTAAAACTAAGTACTTAGCCGTGTCCCCGGTTATGGACAATTTTGAGCGACATGATTCTAACGATGTTCAAGGATCTCATCATGCCAACTTCTTAAAATTAAAACTTGTGGGTTGAACTGGGAAATATGGCAATTGGTGCAAGTGTCTATTGGCTAGCAGTTCTTGTGCCATGTCTATGTGCCAGTGTCTGCAGGAATGGTTCACCCAAACCAAGTTGTCCATATGTAGTAATTGAGGTTTTGACAATTGATGTAGGTATCTATCGACCAGTGTGTCCCGTACGATAACTACAGCCTGTGGCTACAGGGGTAGGTCACCCAAGTCAAGTTGTCCAGCTAAAGTTTTGCTCAAGAAAACGATAGGATAAAATTGCTTAGTGCAAATAGGTTTGAAGCTCCACCTAGCCAAATATCCATTTAAGTGTTAGGATCCATTTGTGTACACCAAACAATGACATCTTGCCAATACAATTCAAACTGTGTGTGCTAGCGTTGATCCAGGGACTAGCACTGAAAAGCGTAGGGATCGTCATCTTTAAAAGATGAGGTCACTACAAAATTGCTAGCTTAAATGACATTCCTCCATGATGGCAACCAATCTAGATGATTGGCCCACAAAAGTGGAGCAACAAATGGAGAAAAAACTATACTAGTCATTCACCATCGAGCCATAATTAGGGTTATATTATTGTCACTTATTGTCACTTTGCGTTCGTACATATGTTATATTTCATGACCCTATTTGTACCGGATCACGAAGAATCCTCTTCCATACCATTCTATGGTTGGTAGTGCATTATGAGACCTCTACAAACCACTACACGGGTATTGACCCCTAAAAAAATCCCAGAGTCGTAGTCACGGTGGGCTTCCATATTTCGTGTACATTGTATGATCTCATTTTTGATTCCTGTAACACCCTACTTTTTGTAACCCTATTTAAGTAGTGTTTATTGAGCCAAAAATGAGGGCCAACAAAAACTTTTTGTGCAAACCTCTAGAAGTGCTATTTCTTGCTTGTTTGTCTTGGTTGTTATGTTAATGATGTCTGTTTGAGTTGCTTGTTGAACAATATTGTGAACCAACACAATCCTTGTGCCCTTGTGATCATGCCTTTATTTATGCTTCTAGCTATTTTTCCAAAACCATTATCTTGGCAACCTCTCCTTTTTATCAAATTATTTTATTTGTCCAAAACAAGAGCCAAGATTTATCTTTGAGACAAAGCTTTTATCAAAACTAAGTATTTACGAAATTATCGGGACCTACAAAGTAGAGTGGTCCCACAATTTTGCAAACTTATATTTTATTGATATTTATAAAAGGATTTCAAACACCTTTAAGAAAACTTTCTAAAGGAGATGCTACATCTCCACTAGTTTTTGGAAAAGCTACAAACGCTTTACTCCTTTATTTGAAACTCTTTTCTACTTGACCATGGCATGATCATCATTGAGCACTTGTTCAATCATTGTTTCTGGTGATGCTAGATTAGCTTCAAATGATTGACCTTGTGTGGTGAGTTGACTTTGTGTGACTTTGTTTGACTTTGATGAGTGCTTGTGTGTAGATATGATCCTCAGGTAGGCATGTGGCCTAACCTATTCAAAACCCATCAATGAATTTCTTGCCCAAAGTAAATTACTTTCCTTCTATCATTCAAATAAAACCTATCTTGTGTTTTCCCCTCAATCCTAAAGCCCTAACTCTAATGTCTTACCATAAGACATTAGGAGCCCCTTTTTGAGGAGTTTAAAGCCAACCAAACTAGCCCAAGAAAAGCATCCATGGTGTTATTAGAATCTTGTACATCCCATTTTAGGAGGCTCCTCTCAGTTTTCACAAAATATTTTTTCTTGCAGTCATTTCATCAAACACCTAGTGTGCAGACTTAGTGTCTGTTAATAGATTTAGTTTTCTAATGCTTATATTAAGCTCATCTATTCTATCCATGGCAATGTACCTTCCTAGAACTCATATTTGGCATGTGATCTTCTATTCTTTCCATTACCACCTGGTCATTTGAGGCCATCTTCAACTTGCTTCAATTATGTTTCTGAGGCTAATCAACTCACTGACCATTTGACTATTATCATATGTAGTTTTGCTCACAGTTCTAGAATTCGAAATTAATTGTTCAGAGACCATTCCTTGACCTATTCCTCTTATTTTTGATCTACTCTAACCATCTATACATTTGCATGTGCATTTTGAGGTATGCCACCTATTTATGTGACTAGGTTTTGAACCCTAGTCAAAAACTGATTTCACTTTCTAGTTTTCCTTGATCCTCTTGATAATTAGTCAACACTCATCATAAAATTCCTCCACAAGTTCATTTGCTCTCTACTAGAATTGGGAAATGTTATTCTTGCACAATATCACTTTCCCTCCGTCAAATTAACTATTTCTCTATCTCTTCTTTCTTGCTTAATACAATGCATATGAATGGTACCTATATTATTTCATGCACTTTTATTCTCATCAAGCATCCTAAAATCTCCTACCATGTCTTCCGACTCCTATAAAACCCTATGGACCCAAAAACCCTAGTGGTTCATCTTCAAGTTTTCAAAATATTGTCTCAAGTAGTATGGTGCAAATCTTCACATTCCAATTTTGGTGATCTTGCCTAATACCAAATAAAAACTTCCAAACTGGCAATATCATTTATCTCACCAAGTTACACCAATCTGATCCACCCCTTGCATGCCATTGCTTGACATGCTATGAACCAAATCAAAAACCCAAAATTTGATCCTCACATGCATCATCACCAATCCTAACTAAAATGATTTGAAACACCACCAAACCACCACCCAGCCTTCTCCAGCACCCCCACCCCTCTCTGGTCGCCATGCACTGTAGTAGCACCCTCTTATTTGTCTCCTAGTGTTTGGAGGGAGAAGGAGAGGAGCTTTGTCACAAAAAAAAAATTGCCCACAAATTAAATAAGGTGCTGCAGCCTCACCCTCTGTCCCTGGCCGACCAAGGTACCTCCTGGACCCCTCTCACCCTCCCCACCGTCCTAACTAACCAACCATAGCCCCTCCATGGACCCCACATGCCCCAAAACCGACCTAACCCACTCCCCCTTGCTTATAAGACCACAGCATCCCCCAGCCCCTCTCTGGACTCCCATTGTGTTCCCACAACTCCACCTTGACTCCCCAGCACACCCTGGACCACCCCATGGTTCATAGCAGAGAGGAAAGGAGGGAAACCCTAATTTTGTTATGCGAGGGAGAGGAGGAGAATGCCATCTCCCTGGACCATCTCTGACCCGTTTCTCTGCAAGCATGTACTCCCCTCTGTAATGGCTACCTAACCCTATCCCTCTCTTTGACCTAGGGATGTTGGAACAGAGCCCTCATCGGAGCCCACAGTGGTCGGATCCGTCGCCGTTATCCAGATCCGCCTCCCAGAAGTAAAGCCGCCACTGCCGCACCTCGTTGAGGTCACCGGAGTACGCCGCGCCACCCCGTCCTGTCCTCGTCGCCGGGGGAAGCCCCTAGGTGAGCCGCCGCCCCCGCCTTGCCAACCTAGGGTTTCCGCCCTGTCTCCCCCGGTCGGAGGTAGGAGATGACCGCGGGCCGTCGATCTTGACTAGATCAGACGGCCAGCGTCATCGCGTACCCCTTCGACCCCTGGTGCGGCTGACGGCTGGGGCCCACTGGTCAGCCGGGTCAGGCTTCTTTCTCGTGCGCCCGGGTGGAGTCGGGCCGGCGTCTGTCTGTTGGCCCAGATCTGGCCCATTCTAAATTTTTTTTTCTGGAAAATTGTTTAACTTTTTGTCTAAGTTCTGCAAACTTGCAAAATTCGTAGGAAAATAAATTTAAGCCCAATTCGAATGATTCAAATTTCTGTGAACTCCTTAGATTATCCTCTAACCAATGGTACTGGTTGCATGTCACTTAAAACCCTAAAGAATTACTTGAATTTAAATTGGTAGATCTAGTCACTTTTCCTTCAAAAATCCAAATCTGAAGTTTTATACTATGAAATTATGTGATTCCAATTCTCAGTGGTGCCTTACTGTACTGTGAACCTAGAGGAACTAGTTTTGCTATTTTAGGGTTAATATCTTTCCTACAGTAATTATTTTAGTGTTAATAGAAATCAGCTTTGTTTTATTTATTGTGCTTAATAGAAATGAGCTTTTGGAGTGATTTCACCTCTGGTGTGTTCTACATTTCAGTAGCTTTCCAAAATGGTCTCTGGTAGAATTTTAGTAGCTATAGAAAGATTTACGGAAATAAATTGCCTTTCTAGTGTTAATTGTGACTAGGAAATTCATTATATTTCAACCCTAACCTATTTTGGATTGATTACAATTGGGTTGGATTTTGTGGGGACCCCAGATTACCCATCTGGAATACCCATTATGCATACAATTCACGATCCCAGGAAAAGTGTCGTGAATCCACATAACCGAGTCGATATCAAAGTTACATCATCCATTACAGTACCGAAATAAAAGTCTTACAATTGGTCACATGACCAAGACTGATAATGCCACGCAGGGCAAGTTCACAAATAAGCAGCGGACACAAGAGCAGCGTTGATGACCCAAGTCAAGCCTACTACCCTACAGGCAGCTGACTGGGAGACGTTCCTAGTTCGCATTGGCGTTGTCACACCCATCACCATCTTTAGTAAAGTCTTCCTCCAAGTCTGACCAAGTTAATAGCCAGGGACAAAGCCGTGAGTACATTTGAATTGTACTCGCAAACCATCTAAAGAGAAGGAGTTTGATATGCAGTTTGGCTGTAGCAAGGAAAGGCTCTAGTTTAGTTTTATTTTCTTTGAAAACCTTCTTCTCGTGTTGATATAGCATGTCTAGAAACATGTTCTACGACATCTCTATATCCTTAATAAAATATTTTGTAAAACATTTTGAGTTAAAATCTCTAGGAAGGGGGAAACCCTTTTTATTTCAAAACCCAGGTCAATCAAACATGACCATCTCCAATTCCTCGGTAGTACCCTACAAGTACTCTGAACTCCATCGTGCCACGACAGTACCCTCCGAGTACTCCGTCTAGCACCATTCTCTGTTTTTCTTTTTGAAATCATTTCGTAAACCAAAACTGACATTGGGCTAAGCAGCGACCATTCCAACCGTCCATGACCGAGGACTCGGCTATTCGAATAGATTTACACTCTGCAGAGGTTGTACACTTTACCCACAACATCCGAATACTTATCGTGTGGGCACCCTCCCCGCATAACAACATATGCCACGATAAGCACCCGATCGTAGTTTTTCACCTGCCCACCTTAGCATAGGACCTACCACCTAGAGATGCACCCCTCAACACCAAAGCCCAAGTGGCTGTTTGATCCAGGAGTAGCAAATTCCCCAGCCCACTTGACCCTTCGGAACCCTGCCATCACTTGCAGGCGTTTTCAATGAGGGCCCCTAGGTTGTACCCCTGCCCCCTAAAGAGGTGACAATGCGAGCCTGAGTAACCACTGTTACTCAGGGTGCCATGGAAAAGGTGTCCATGGTCGTACTGCCATTACATTTGGAGGCCCCATACCAAAGTGAACAAACTACTCTGCTACGCCCCGTCCCATACCAGGGTAATTGTGGTTGCACGGGTTAATTGTTCCGGTGGATACCTAGTGATCACCAATGTCATTTATCAAATTCCCCTTCTTCCAGCTCTGGGATAATCATCCCCACCTTGTTTTTCAAAAACCATTTTTGAAATCCATCAATGGGATAGCTTCCTATTCCAAGGTTTTCGAAACCATTTTCATAAATCTCATTTGAGTGTTCCCAACCTAGAGTTTTTGCTCCACTACAAGGTTTACCAAGAGGGACGTGATGCTAATCATCAAGCCACTAACCTAGAGGATAAGTAGGTGTGGAGATAGGGGTCATCCATAAGGATGATATTATTTGACTTGTGGAGCCAAGTCACCAACAATTGCTATTTAGGGGTAATAGCAATATAAAACCATGCATTTTCATAAACAGTAATAATTATGCAATAAGTAAAACTAGGATCAGATATGCAACAAGTTTAGATGGCTTGCCTTGGTCAGCTTGTCCCTGGTCTTCCTCTTGATGTTCAAATACCTCCCCTTCTTCAGAAAACCCGGTGTCGCTCGAATCTAGCGCCGATAACAAATTAACGCAATAAGCACACAAGCACAAATAATGCACACACCTCACTACATCAAGCAAAACACACATTCACAAGTATAAGCAGGTATCATAACACAATACTAAGCTACTCCAAGTGGTCTCACCCAATTATCAATTTCCAGGATTAAATGGTGAATTTAGCATGTAACAAACCCTAATAAGCCATTTACCACTCTCAGGGATTTCTATGTAACCAAAGCATACAAATAGCATAACAACAGAAAGATGTGATTTTTCTGAATCCAACAAAAGTGGATTCATCTCATTCTAATTTATAAAACGTTTTCTACACTTTTTCTAGTGAAAAAGGTGGCCATTTTGGAAATAAAACTCCCATAAATTATCAGTACGTCAATAAATTCTTAAAACTTAGGATGAGCAAGCTACTACTGTGCAGATCACTGAAAATTGGTTCCAACTAATTTTCTACTATAAACCTTGATAAATAAATTTCTAAAGTCAAACAAGCTATTATTTTGCAATAGCTACTGCAGCAAGTACACAAATCAGAGAGGGTTCAAACCACTTTATCATGCAAGGTATATAAACAGGGGTTCTAACAAAATTGGATTCACCAAATTATGATTTGTATAGCTCCAGATTTGGATTTTATAAGGAAACTCACTTGGTCTACAAGATTAAATAGAAGTAATTATACAGTACAAATTTTGTTATAGGACCACTTCTATACGATAGATATTTTAACAAGTAACTCATAGAAATTTGAATCTACTCATTTGCATACACAGAGAAATTTTGGTGAATTTATTCCAAACCAGAAGTCTGCAGGATTAACAGATTTGAATAAAGAATTAAAAGGAAAAAAATGGCACGGGCCGATCGGAGCAAACCTGGGCGGATCAGGCATGGGCCGGCCCAATTAACTGGGCATCAAATCGGTACGGGGTCGTTCTTCCTCGACATACTGGATACGTACAGAGGACGAACCCTAGCTGCTGGGGCCGATCGGGGGTTCTCCGGGAGAGGTCGGCGGTCGGCGGCGGTGGTCCGGCGAGGTGGCGACGGTGGTCCGGCGTGGCGGCTTCAGTGTTCTGGGTGCATGCACGTGCTTCGGGATTGCATGCAGGGGGTCTCGCGTGAGCGGGCGTGCTTGTCCCCGGCTGTCTACACGGTCGCAGACGATGCCGTCGCCTACAGGTAGGCCTAGGAAAAGTAACAGTAGGTTGAGAACGAGAACTACAAGGAGAGAACGATGCTACAAAGAGGGAGAGGAGAGAGGGACGGGAGTGACAGAAACCTTCCCCTCGGTTACCCGGAGTCGGAGAAGAAACTGAGTTCTCCTCGGCTCCAGGGAGGCAGAGGCGTTTCTCTCAGTTTTCAGGGTGTCTGAGGAAGGTACTGGGAGCATAATGGTGTGCGGTAGGTGGCTACGAGCTCGGGTTCGGATCTTATACTGGCGCCGGTGTGACGCATGTGCGCTCGGTCCATGGTGGGTGTCGATCACGCGATTGGCCGTTCTGGCGGTGCTATGAGGTACGGCGTCGTGGACTATGACTAGCAGACGCAAAATGGGCGAGTCTTGCGAGCTAAGACGGCTAGGAACAGCGGGTTTAGTTTTGTGGTCACAGGTGTTCGATATCGTTTGCGGGCAACAGGGTCGACACGAGGTAACGTGGTGAGAGGCGTCGAGGTCCTGGTGACGTGCCTTGTCACGTACGTGAAGGGGAGAGGGTTTCGTGTTCTGGTCGGCTGGGAACGCGGTGCGCGTCCACGGGCAGCTGGGCACCGGTCAGAGCGACGCGACATGGCAGCCTAGGGGTACGGTAGGCCTCGGGACTCTGCAGGCGTGCAGAGATGAGTCCAAATCGTGCTGGATGGCGCGGTTACAGGGGCTACATCGCTCTACTCCTTCGCGTCCAAGATATCACGGTCACGGGGAGACATATGGGACAGAGAAGGGGGGTTTGGCTCTTGGAGCTTCTTCCACTGATTGGTAGGGCTTTGATGCTGAGGTGGAGAGTTCTGGGGCGCTGGTTGGGGGTTGAATCGGGAGAGGGTGGAGTGAGAGAGTGGAATGCAATCTTGCACAAGATTCTGGTTGGGTATCCCCTCCTAGGTTCCAACCGAAAGAGACAAACATCACTATGAGGTGTGAGAGAGGGGTGCTGGCCACAATATCTCCCTCCCTGGCCGAATATTGAAAGGAGAGAGTGAGAGAGAGGTGTAGGTAGGGTTTTGGTTTGGGGAAAATAAATTCAAACGAAATTTTGCAAGCTATTTGAGAGATGCATAAGGTGTTGGCACGATTCAGAATATAAAACTCAAATGGAGGGGGAGAGAGAGAGAAAGGTTATGCCAAGTAGCATGCATTTTTGGTTCAACAAATAATATTTATTTGCAAGGGAAAAAGAGGTTCAAAAGAATAGATAGAGAAAGATTTATTTGCATGGAAGACTTTGAATAATTATGGAATAGGCAACATCAAAATGAATATTTTTGTTGTAGAAACCACTCCATCTAATATCTTGATTTCTAATTCAAGATTTAGAAATATAGAGGAATAAAAGATCGGAGAGTGAATAAAGGAATGGCTTCCCATGCACTCAACCAAATTTGGGGAATCAAGAATTTATAAGAAAGAGTTATTAGAGGAGAAATATGATTTGATGAGTTCATAGCACCCTGGATCCTATCTTAGCATCGTAGTGCTATGGAAGGATTTCTAACAATGGGATTTTATTTGGTTCATGCGCTAAGAGGAAAATAACCTAGAATTCCTTATTCTTCATGGAAGGGTACATCTCACTTGCATACGTAGTTGGTAGGATAAATAATCTACTACCACAACAACTAGGGTTTTGCAAAAAAAAAATACACAAGCAAGCACACAAGTTCACATGCATTCACACAAACATTACAAAAGTTTTTGTTGGTCTCAAATTTTTGCATTCCCACACTAGGGTTTTCTGGATTACAAAAAGTGGGGTGTCACAGACTTGTAGTTGTGTTAGCTATCTGATGCTATGCTGTTTGGCATGCTTTGATCAAGTTTCATGCCTGCTTGATGTTTGTGTTGAGTATAGGGTTATTTGCTATTAGAAATTGTTTTCCCTATTAATAAAGTGACCTTACTTTTATAAGATGAAATCTTGGTTCAGAAACTCGTTGCTTATTTGCAAGTATGCTTGATATGTTATTTGACCTATGAGACCACCTGCATGCCTATTAGAAATGAGTTGGTGTGTGATTGCTTCATTTGAAAAACCCTAGCTTCTAATAGGATTAACTACGAACTAAACAAATCTATAAAATCTTGGGTCGATTTCTAAACATGTTTGTTTCTGATACTCTTTGATTGCGTGGTATTGAGTGATGAGATGCTTGTGACTTGTGTATGCATGAATGCTTATTGTGTGCTTTTATTTTTCCGGCGATAGAATCGAACGAGGAGTGAACCAAGGAGGGAGAAGTCTTTGAGTATCAAGAGGAAGGAGATCAGGAACAAGCCAACCAAGGCAAGCCATCTACTTGTTGCATATCTGAATCCTATCATGGCACTATGCATTATTCTACTCTTGCTCTTATTACCATGCATTGTTTTTCTTATATTGCTATTAGTCCCTAGATAGCAATAGTTGGCGACTTAGCTCCACAAGTTGTATTGTTATCATCCATGAAGGATGACACCTTTAGCACCTACTCTTTACCACTGAAAAGTAGAGACTCGATGATTAGCATCGAAGCCTTTGGGAAACACTTGTAGTGGAGCCAAAAACTCTAGGATGGGAAAACTCTTGGAAAAGTTTTAAAAATGTTTGCGAAACCTTGGAGTAGTGTCTACTCCACTGAAATGTTTTCTAAATGAGTTTTGGGACAAATGGAAGTTTGGGTTATGGAAGAAGTGGAGTTGGTGGGTTATAAAAGACATTGGTGTTTCTTTGTAGTCGCTCGAAGCAATTACCCCTTGCAACCACATTACCCTGGAGTGGGACAGGGCTTAGTTTGAAGTTTACCCATCTTAGTGCAGGGAGCCTCATACTATATAAGGGTCTATAGGACCCCGGAATCCGGGTTGTCGCAAGTGGTGGGCAATAGTGTAGCGGGCCCGCCAATAGGCTACCCGTCCGGAAGACACTTGGGTTTCTCCCGCCGTGGCACTGGAACTACGCTCGACGGAGGTAGACGGCCAGGGTTTGCCGGGGATGTATACTCCACAGGGTAGGCTCCCGTACTAAGGTGGATAGATGGAAGGCTTTGACCGATTATCCGAACCCCGCATACTTGTGTATGACGGTCTGTGGTGGTATCCCGGCGGATTTATCGGATGGTGTGGGTAAAGTGTACAACCTCTGCAGAGTGTAACCCTATTCGAATAGCCGAGTCCTTGGTAATGGACGGTTGTGGAGATCACTACATTGCCCAATGTCAGGTTTTGGTTTTATAAATGATTTTCTGGAAAAAGGGAGATTGTGCCGGACGGAGTACTTGGAGGGTACTGCCGTGGCACGGGAGTGGATCGGAGTACTTGGAGGGTACTACCGATGACTTGAGGTGGTCATGTTTGATTGACCACCGATCTTATCTTTCAAAGGAGTTCCCCCTTTCCTAGAGATTTTACTAAATGCTTCTTTAAGTTTTCTTTAATAAGGATGTAGAAATGTTGTAAGACATGCTATATCGACATGAGAAATTGAATATATAGGATAAACTAGATTAGAGCCTTTCTCCTTGCTACAGCCAAACTGCATGACAACACTTCTTCTTAGATGGTTTGCGAGTACAATTCAAATGTACTCACGGCTTTGTCCCTGGCTATTAACTTGGTCAGACTATGAAGAAGGCTAGGAGGAAGATGATGGTGGGAACGACGACACTGATGCGAACTAGGAACATCTCCCAGTCAGTTGCCTATAGGGTAGTAGGCATGACGTGGGTCATCTACGCTGTTTGGTATCCGCTGCTTAGTTGTAGACTTGCCCTGCGTGGCAATATCATGCTTGGTCATGTGACCAATTGTAAGTATATTATTCGGTACTGTAAAGGATGATGTAATTCTATTATCAACTCCGATATGTGGATTCACGACACACTGATCATGGCATCGTGAATTGTATGCATATCGGGTATTCCGGATGGGTAATCTGGGGTCCCCACAATTCCCCAATACAATATCCCTAAATTAGTAGCTTAAATGACATTCCTCCATGATGGCAACCAATCCAGATGATTGTCCCACAAAAGTGGAGCAACAAATGGAGAAAAAACTATAATAGTCGTTCACCATCGAGCCATAATTAGGGATATATTATTGTCACTTTGCCTTCATAGATATGTTATATCTACGGTTGTGTAGTGCATTATGAGACCCTCTACGAACCACTACATGGGTACTGACCCCTAAAAAAATCCCAGAGTCATAGTCGCGGTGGGCTTCCATATTTCATGTACATTGTATGATCTTATTTTTGATTGCCTAATACAATATGACCAAATTGCTAGCTTAAATGATATTTCTCCATGATGGCAACCAATCCAGATGATTGGCCCACAAAAGTGGAGCAACAAATGGATAAAAAACTATACTAGTCATTCAACATCGAGCCATCATTAGGGTTATATGATTGTCACTTATTGTCACTTTGCCTTTGTACATATGTTATATTTCATGACCCTATTTGTACCGGATCACGAAGAACCCTCTTCCATACCCTTCTAAGGTTGGGTAGTGCATTATGAGACCCTATACGAACCACTACATGAGTATTGACCCCTAAAAAAATCCCAGAGTCGTAGACGCGGTGGGGGTTCCATATTTCACGTACATTGTATGATCCTATTTTTGATTACCCAATACAATATCCCTAAATTGGTAGCTTAAATGACATTCCTCCATGATGGCATCCAATCTAGATGATTGTCCCACAAAAGTGGAGCAACAAATGGAGAAAAAACTATAGTAGTCGTTCACCACCGAACCATAATTAGGGTTATATTATTGTCACTTATTTTCACTTTGCCTTCGTACAAATGTTATATTTCATGACCCTATTTGTACCGGATCACGAAGAATCCTCCTCCATACCCTTCTAAGGTTGGGTAGTGCATTATGAGGCCCTCTACGAACCACTACATGGGTATTGGCCCCTAAAAAAATCTCAGAGTCATAGTCGCGGTGGGCTTCCATATTTCATGTATATTGTATGATCTTATTTCAGATTTCCCAATACAATATCCCAAAATTCGTAGCTTAAATGACATTCCTCCATGATGGCAACCAATTCAGATGATTTTCTCACAAAAGTGGAGCAACAAATAGAGAAAAAACTATACTAGTCGTTCACCATCGAGCCATAATTAGGGTTATATTATTGTCACTTATTGTCACTTTGCCTTCGTCCATATGTTATATTTCATGACCCTATTTGTACTGGATCACGAAGAATCCTCCTCCATACCCTTCTAAGGTTGGGTAGTGCATTATGAGACCCTCTACGAACCACTACACGGGTATTGACCCCTAAAAATATCCCAGAGTCGTAGTCGTGGTGGGCTTCCATATTTCATGTATATTGTATGATCTTATTTTAGATTCCCCAATACAATATCCCTAAATTGGTAGCTTAAATGACATTCCTCCACGATGGCAACCAATCTAGATGATTGTCCCACAAAATTGGAGCAACAAATGGATAAAAAACTATACTAGTCATTCACCATCGAGCCATAATTAGGGTTATATTATTGTCACTTATTATCACTTTGCCTTCGTATATATGTTATATTTCATGACCCTATTTGTATCAGATCATGAAGAATCCTCTTCCATACCATTCTATGGTTGGGTAGTGCATTATGAGACCTCTACGAACCACTACATGGGTATTGACCCCTAAAAAAATCCCAGAGTCATAGTCACGGTGGGCTTACATATTTCATGTACATTGTATTATCTTATTTTTGATTCCCCAATACAATATCCCTAAATTGGTAGCTTAAATGACATTCCTCCATGATGGCAACCAATCCAGATGATTGTCCCACAAAAGTGGAGCAACAAATGGAGAAAAACCTATACTAGTGGTTCACCATCGAGCCATAATTATGGTTATATTATTGTCACTTATTATCACTTTGCCTTCGTATATATGTTATATTTCATGACCCTATTTGTATCGGATCATGAAGAATCCTCTTCCATACCATTCTATGGTTGGGTAGTGTATTATGAGACCTCTACGAACCACTACACGGGTATTGACCCCTAAAAAAATCCCAGAGTCGTAGTCGCGGTGGGCTTCCGTATTTCATGTACATTGTTTGATCTTATTTTTGATTCCCCAATACAATATCCCTAAATTGGTAGCTTAAATGACATTCCTCCATAATGGCTACCAATCCAAATGATTGTCCCACAAAAGTGGAGCAACAAATGGAGAAAAAACTATACTAGTCGTTCACCATCGAGCCATAATTAGGGTTATATGATTGTCACTTATTGTCACTTTGCCTTCGTACATATGTTATATTTCATGATCCTATTTGTACAAGATCATGAAGAATCCACTTACATACCATTCTATGGTTGGGTAGTGCATTATGAGACCCTCTACGAACCACTACACGAGTATTGACCCCTAAAAAAATCCCAGAGTCATAGTCACGGTGGGCTTACATATTTCATGTACATTGTATTATCTTATTTTTGATTCCCCAATACAATATCCCTAAATTGGTAGCTTAAATGACATTCCTCCATGATGGCAACCAATCCAGATGATTGTCCCACAAAAGTGGAGCAACAAATGGAGAAAAACCTATACTAGTGGTTCACCATCGAGCCATAATTATGGTTATATTATTGTCACTTATTATCACTTTGCCTTCGTATATATGTTATATTTCATGACCCTATTTGTATCGGATCATGAAGAATCCTCTTCCATACCATTCTATGGTTGGGTAGTGTATTATGAGACCTCTACGAACCACTACACGGGTATTGACCCCTAAAAAAATCCCAGAGTCGTAGTCGCGGTGGGCTTCCGTATTTCATGTACATTGTTTGATCTTATTTTTGATTCCCCAATACAATATCCCTAAATTGGTAGCTTAAATGACATTCCTCCATAATGGCTACCAATCCAAATGATTGTCCCACAAAAGTGGAGCAACAAATGGAGAAAAAACTATACTAGTCGTTCACCATCGAGCCATAATTAGGGTTATATGATTGTCACTTATTGTCACTTTGCCTTCGTACATATGTTATATTTCATGATCCTATTTGTACAAGATCATGAAGAATCCACTTCCATACCATTCTATGGTTGGGTAGTGCATTATGAGACCCTCTACGAACCACTACACGAGTATTGACCCCTAAAAAAATCCCAGAGTCATAGTCGCGGTGGGCTTCCATATTTTATGTATATTGTATGATCTTATTTTTGATTGCATAATACAATATCCCTAAATTGGTAGCTTAAATGACATTCCTCCATGATGGCAACCAATCCAGATGATTGGCCCACAAAAGGGGAGCAACAAATGAAGAAAAAACTATACTAGTCATTCACCACCGAGCGATAATTAGGGTTATATTATTGTCACTTATTATCACTTTGCATTCGTACATATGTTATATTTCATGACCCTATTTGTACCGGATCACGAAGAATCCTCCTCCATACCCTTCTAAGGTTGGGTAGTAAATTATGAGACCCTCTACGAACCACTACATGGGTATTGACCCCTAAAAAAATCCTAGAGTCGTAGTCGCGGTGGGCTTCCATATTTCATGTACATTGTATGATCTTATTTTAGATTCCCCAATACAATATCAGTAAATTGGTAGCTTAAATGACATTCCTCAATAATGGCAACCAATTCAGATGATTGTCTCACAAAAGTGGAGCAACAAATAGAGAAAAAACTAAACAAGTCGTTCACCATCGAGCCATAATTAGGGTTATATTTTTGTCACTTTGCATTCGTCCATATGTTTTATTTCATGACCCTATTTGTACCGGATCACGAAGAATCCTCCTCCATACCCTTCTAAGGTTGGGTAGTGCATTATGAGACCCTCTACAAACCACTACATGGGTATTGACCACTAAAAAAATCCCAGAGTCGTAGTCGTGGTGGGCTTCCATATTTCATGTACATTGTATGATCTTATTTTAGATTCCCCAATAAAATATCCCTAAATTGGTAGCTTAAATGACATTCCTCCATGATGGCAACCAATCCAGATGATTGTCCCAAAAAAGTGGAGCAAAAAATGGAGAAAAAACTATGCTAGTCGTTCACCATCGACCAATAATTAGGGTTATATTATTGTGACTTATTGTCACTTTGCCTTCGTACATATGTTATATTTCATGACCCTATTTTTATCGGATCACGAAGAATCCTCTTCCATACCATTCTATGGTTGGGTAGTACATTATGAGATCTCTATGAACCACTACACGGGTATTGACTCTTAAAAAAATCCCAGAGTCGTAGTCGCGGTGGGCTTCCATATTTCATGTACATTGTATGATCTTATTTTTGATTCCTCAATACAATATCCCTAAATTGGTAGGTTAAATGACACTCCTCCATGATAGCAACCAATCTAGATTATTGGCCCACAAAAGTGGAGCAACAAATAGAGAAAAAACTATACTAGTTGTTCACCATCGATCCATAGGGTTATATGATTGTCACTTATTGTCACTTTGCCTTTGTACATATGTTATATTTCACTACTGCAGAAAGTCTTATCAGTGACAGGCATTTTTGGCTTACTAGTGACGGGCAAACTGCCCGTCACTGGTATACCGTCACTGGTAATAGGTTACTAGTGACGGGCAATCATGCCCGTCACTGGTAATAGGTTACCAGTGACAGGCATAATTCTCTTGCCAGTCACTATTATATTCATTACCAGTGACAAGCATATTTCTGTTGCCCGTCACTGCTAAGTTCTTACGAAGAAAAAAAAATATATCCAAAATTCATTGATACATATAATGCATCCACAACTGCATACATTCCACATAAGCTCATATATTATTCACTCTTCAATATCTATTGTACAGTTCTTTTTCGTATAATTTTCGTAACAACTATTGTGAGGCCTCTACTGATAATTGAACAAAAAAACTTCTAGCCAAGTTGGCAATACAAAGTCGGTGACTGTTGAAAGGCAAACTAAATTAATTAGCTGCAGCGCTGCAAAAACAAATTGCATAAGCACTAGCACAAATATAGCCCTGATGCTCGGCATAGGCCTCTAGCAACTTGTTCTTCATGACATCAAGATGTTCCCAAGTCCTGATTTCAACCACATCCTCACCCTGCGTAAGAAAAACTCATGAATTATGCACAATCCATAGATGCTACTGTCATACTTGCTTAATGTAATTTTTAGCCAAAGTGGGCAATATGTACTTTAATGCTATTTTGACCTTCTTTAATGTTATTCACCAAAGCGGGCAGCCTTCAATAGCTCAGAAGTAAGCAGAAACAACTATTTGTATAATTAATCATGTGAATGCAAGTCATACCAAAAGTACCTGCATTGTCCAAAATCTTCACCATGTGCTCTATTAATACTAATAAATTAGCTCAGTTGCATCGCAACGGAAATGCCTTACGTAAGACACTTTTCGGTCCAACAAATGTACGACTCAACGTGGCTTAATCTGCTTCGCTTAATTCCTCCGCCGCTTTGGATAACGATGACGAAGGCAGGCTGGGTAGCGATGCATGTCTAACTCCATGTTGTACGCACATCGGACAGGAAAGTGTCGGTACGTATAGCACCGCTCGCATCGCAAAGAGAGATAAACTGAAAGACACCATCCAGAATGTTAGGGAGGGCTAGATATCAGTGATACAAGCGGTATTTTCCAAATTAGTGATCTTTTTTTACGTTAGACCTTTATACTGGCATGTAGCATATAAGGTTGCTTTTCAGATATTAAACAAGAGACTAATCCGTAAAAAGTGTAAGGAAATTTCGCATAGAGAATTTGCAGATATTTCATCAAGTATATTAACTTGCAAAGAACATACTATTTTAGCAGAGATACTACAGAATTCTTGCAATAACTTCAAAATTCTACATGCACATATGTGTTGACACAAAAGAAAGTTTTAACCTCAACTCCAGCCTTGTACAGAACTATCACATTCAACTTTGCAATTTAGGGCAGCTGTCGTTCCCTGCAGAAAATGTTGCCATTTCAGGTGAAAAAGATAAACCAGCTGAGAATAGTGTTATGAAACTTTAATTAAAATGATCTAAATTAATAACCTGCATCCCAGACCATAAATTCTCAGGTACAAATGTGATTACTCATAGGAAAATACAAAAAACTTGCACCAGTAGGAATGTTTAAAAAAATATCGGGAGCATCAGTAGAATAGAGCAGCCAGGGGAATGGAAACAGTCTATGCTTATCTTTATAATACAGTCCATAATGAAGGTAAATACTCTATGCTTATCTTTCTAGTTTGTTCTGAGTCTACGACTTAATATTTCAAGATAAAAAATGATTATCAAGAGTACGTATTACAACAATGTAGAACAAATAAGAAAATAACTCTACAGTAAAAGTTACTCAGGCGGACATACCTCCTACGGCGTTTCAGACGTCTTCCTTGCGCAGCCGATGATGCCAAAATCCGCCGTGTCGAAAAGAATAAAAGAGGAACGAAAACATGGCCTGCTTACAACTGATTCACACTTTACAAGGAAATCATCTCCAGCCAGAGAAGAGTAGTTCGTACCTTTCGATGCAATCTCTGGAAGCAGGTGGGGGAAAAGAGGACGCGGCCGCACCTTCCCAGCTGAGAATGTCCGGAGTAGCCTTCCTCCCATGTGGTGGCGGCGGTTCGCATCTGCCTGCTCATGTGTGGTTAGTCAGCGGCGGCGGGGAAGTCGGTAACTGCGGCAGATCGGAGCTTCCCCATTACGTGTGACACCGCCTCCTTCCGTCAGCGCGAGCAAAGGAGGCGGCCGCTAGGGCGTGGTAGTTGGAGGCGTGGGATAAGGGACAGAGATATGGGAATTTTGGGCATGGGCAAATCCCTAAATTTGTGTAAATGAGGGTGAGGCGTCTGCGCGCGCGGTGCGGGCGGGAGGTGATCGCAGGGCGCGGTGAAATCGCGAGGGTGAACCGACAAATGAAAAGCGTTCAATGGATAGTTTTGTACGGTTTCCTTCTTTTATAAGTTGTTTCAATGAATAATAAATAATAAATAGAAATGAAAGAGATAAATAATAAATACAAGTAGTGGATCCTAACTGTCTACCGCAAATACCTGTGACGTGCATTGATAAGGGTCCGTCGCTAGTAAATTTAATCATTTGATAAGAAAGACATGTGACGGTCATTTGCGAAGCTTGTCACTAGTATATCGTACCAGTGACGGGCATTTTCCTGCCTGCCACTTATAATGGTTATCAGTGACAGGCTTATTTTTGCCCGTCACTAACACCATTGCGGCTATAAGCAATTCTGCAGTAGTGTTTCATGACCCTATTTGTACCGGATCACGAAGAACCCTCTTCCATACCATTCTATGGTTGGGTAGTGCATTATGAGACCCTCTACGAACCACTACACGGGTATTGACCCATAAAAATTTCCCAGAGTCATAGTCGCGGTGGGCTTCCATATTTTATGTATATTGTATGATCTTATTTTTGATTGCCTAATACAATATCCCTAAATTGGTAGCTTAAATGACATTCCTCCATGATGGCAACCAATCTAGATGATTGGCCCACAAAAGTGGAGCAACAATGGAGAAAAAACTATACTAGTCATTCACCATCGAGCCATAATTAGGGTTATATTATTGTTACTTATTATCACTTTGCATTCGTACATATGTTATATTTCATGACCCTATTTGTACTGGATCACGAAGAATCCTCCTCCATACCCTTCTAAGGTTGGGTAGTAAATTATGAGACCCTCTACGAACCACTACATGGGTATTGACCCCTAAAAAAATCCTAGAGTCATAGTCGCGGTGGGCTTCCATATTTCATGTACATTGTATGATCTTATTTTAGATTCCCCAATATAATATCCCTAAATTGGTAGCTTAAATGACATTCCTCCAAGATGGCAACCAATCTAGATGATTGTCCCACAAAATTGGAGCAACAAATGGAGAAAAAACTATACTAGTCATTCACCACCGAGCCATAATTATGGTTATATTATTGTCACTTATTGTCACTTTGTCTTCGTACAAATGTTATATTTCATGACCCTATTTGTACCGGATCACGAAGAATCCTCCTCCATACCCTTCTAAAGTTGGGTAGTGCATTATGAGACCCTCTACGAACCACTATACGGGTATTGACCCCTAAAAAAATCTCAGAGTCGTAGTCGCGGTGGGCTTCCATATTTCATGTACATTGTATGATCTTATTTTAGATTCCCCAATACAATATCCCTAAATTGGTAGCTTAAATGACATTCCTCCATGATGGCAACCAATTCAGATGATTGTCTCACAAAAGTGGAGCAACAAATAGAGAAAACATTAAACTAGTCGTTCACCATTGAGCCATAATTAGGGTTATATTATTGTCACTTTGCCTTCGTCCATATGTTATATTTCATGACCCTATTTGTACCGGATCACGAAGAATCCTCCTCCATACCCTTCTAAGGTTGGGTAGTGCATTATGAGACCCTCTACAAACCACTATACGGGTATTGACCCCTAAAAAAATCCCAGAGTCATAGTCGCGGTGGGCTTCCATATTTCATGTACATTGTATGATCTTATTTTAGATTCCCCAATACAATATGACAAAATTGCTATCTTAAATGACATTCCTCCATGATGGAAACCAATCGAGATGAATGTCCCACAATAGTGGAGCAACAAATGGAGAAAAAACTATATTAGTCGTTCACCATAGAGCCATAATTAGGGTTATATTATTGTCACTTATTGTCACTTTGCCTTCGTACATATGTTATATTTCATGACCTTATTTGTATCGGATCACTAAGAATCCTCTTCCATACCATTCTATGGTTGGGTAGTGCATTATGAGACCTCTACGAACCACTACACGGGTATTGACCCCTAAAAAAATCCCAGAGTCGTAGTCACGGTGGGCTTCCTTATTTCATGTACATTGTATGATCTTATTTTTGATTCCCCAATACAATATCCCTAAATTGGTAGCTTAAATGACATTCCTCCATGATGGCAACCAATCCAGATGATTGTCCCACAAAAGTGGAGCAACAAATGGAGAAAAAACTATGCTAGTCGTTCACCATCGAGCCATAGGGTTATATGATTGTCACTTATTGTCACTTTGCCTTTGTACAAATGTTATATTTCATGACCCTATTCGTACCAGATCATGAAGAATCCTCCTCCATACCCTTCTAAGGTTGGGTAGTGCATTATGAGACCCTCTACGAACCACTATACGGGTATTGACCCCTAAAAAATCTCAGAGTCATAGTCACGGTGGGCTTCCATATTTCATTTACATTGTATGATCTTATTTTTGATTCCCCAATACAATATCCCTAAATTGGTAGCTTAAATGACATTCCTCCATGATGGCAACCAATCCAGATGATTGCCCCACAAAAGTGGAGCAACAAATGGAGAAAAAACTAAACTAGTCGTTCACCATCGAGCCATAATTAGGGTTATATTATTGTCACTTTGCCTTCGTCCATATGTTATATTTCATGACCCTATTTATACCGGATCACGAAGAATCCTCCTCCATACCCTTCTAAGGTTGGCTAGTGCATTATGAGACCCTCTACAAACCACTACACGGGTATTGACCCCTAAAAAAATCCCAGAGTCATAGTCGCGGTGGGCTTCCATATTTCATGTACATTGTATGATCTTATTTTAGATTCCCCAATACAATATGACCAAATTGCTAGCTTAAATGACATTCCTCCATGATGGAAACCAATCTAGATGACTGTCCCACAATAGTGGAGCAACAAATGGAGAAAAAACTATAATAGTCGTTCACCATAGAGCCATAATTATATATTATTGTCACTTATTGTCACTTTGCCTTCGTACATATGTTATATTTCATGACCTTATTTGTATCGGATCACTAAGAATCCTCTTGCTTACCATTCTATGGTTGGGTAGTGCATTATGAGACCTCTACGAACCACTACACGGGTATTGACCCCTAAAAAAATCCCAGAGTCGTAGTCGCGGTGGGCTTCCATATTTTATGTACATTGTATGATCTTATTTTAGATTCCCCAATACAATATCCCTAAATTGGTAGCTTAAATGACATTCCTCCATGATGGCAACCAATCCAGATGATTGTCCCACAAAAGTGGAGCAAGAAATGGAGAAAAAACTATGCTAGCCGTTCACCATCGAGCCATAATTAGGGTTATATTATTGTCACTTTGCCTTCGTACATATGTTATATTTCATGACCCTATTTGTATCAAATCACTAAGAATCCTCTTCCATACCATTCTATGGTTGGGTAGTGCATTATGAGACCCTCTACGAACCACTACACGGGTATTGACCCCGAAAAAAATCCCAGAGTCATAGTCGCGGTGGGCTTCCATATTTTATGTACATTGTATGATCTTATTTTTGATTGCCTAATACAATATCCCTAAATTAGGGTTATATTACTGTCACTTATTGTCACTTTGCATTCGTACATATGTTATATTTCATGACCCTATTTGTACCGGATCACGAAGAATCCTCCTCCATACCCTTCTAAGGTTGGGTAGTGCATTATGAGACCCTCTACAAACCACTACACGGGTATTGACCCCTAAAAAAATCCCAGAGTCATAGTCGCGGTGGGCTTCCATATTTCATGTACATTGTATGATCTTATTTTAGATTCCCCAATACAATATGACCAAACTGCTAGCTTAAATGACATTCCTCCATGATGGCAACCAATCTAGATGACTGTCCCACAATAGTGGAGCAACAAATAGAGAAAAAACTATACTAGTCGTTCACCATAGAGCCATAATTATATATTCTTGTCACTTATTGTCACTTTGCCTTCGTACATATGTTATATTTCATGATCTTATTTGTATCGGATCACTAAGAATCCTCTTTCATACCATTCTATGGTTGGGTAGTGCATTATGAGACCTCTACGAACCACTACATGGGTATTGACCCCTAAAAAAATCCCAGAGTCGTAGTCGCAGTGGGCTTCCATATTTCATTTACATTGTATGATCTTATTTTTGATTCCCCAATACAATATCCCTAAATTGGTAGCTTAAATGACATTTGATGAGGTTTATCCCCGGCAATGCCCATGTCGAAGGGCTTTCGATCTATGAAGCGAATTGAGGACCTGGCGAACTCGACGGCGATCAGACGAAAGCAGGAGGACACGAGGATTTACCCAGGTTCAGCCCCCTCGAAAGGTAAAAGGCCTACGTCCTGCTTGTCTGACTTTTGTATTGAGGTGGTGATGATGATGGTGGTGTTACAATGGCGGCGTAGATTGGATCTAGCCGAAAATAGAGAACTCGAAGGTGTCGAGCGCTCCGGCGTGAGGTGGGTGGAAGTGAATCTAGGGTTTCGAAACCTCCCTCGCAGCCTTTTATAAGATAAGGCTAGGTCTCAGGAGTGTTTCTCAAGCCAAGTACAGATCGGATCAACCGAGACCTAATCTAGTTTGGGCTCTTCGAAACTTCGCTTGTACACCAAGTAATACTCCTGGGCCGCATCGAAACACTGCCTTGACGGGCCTCGAAAGCCTCTCCTGAGACACCCCACCTGGACCGAAAACCAGGTAGGCGAATGTCGGGGGCCCATCTGTCATTCCTTCGTCAGTAGCCCCCGAGTGCCTGGGATAGCCGAAGACTATGGCAGGGACTCCTCCTGAAAGTCTTCCCAGCCGTACCCGACATGAGCACTTGGCCTGCAAAGCTGCAAATGTACAGAAGTCATTCGAATAGTATGCTCGTTTCGATACGTGATTTTCGAGCTGCTCTCATGTAGAGCCTCGAAAGCATTAAGTTGGGTTTGCAGAGGGATGCGCATAACCGGCCTGAGACTCACGCCGGGTCTCAGTTAATTGCATTGCTGCAAAGACATTCGGTTAGCTTACTCAGATTCGAGTCCCCCGACTCGAACCCGCGTGGGCTGGCGCTACCTCGACCTGAGCCGCGTTGGACTTACCAGGTCGAAGCCCAGTTCATTTGTGAGGCACCTGATGCGTCCATCGGTGCAAGCTTCATACCGTAGGTATGGAAAATTTCCGGCAGAGCGCGTTTGATACGAATACCGGGCCATCGATGTTGCAAATCGTGGTCTTACCTTCGTATTTGACATACGGCATCCGAACTGGTATATTGCCACCAAAATTCGGGTATGTTGATTGAGGAGCGTTGATAGCCCGAAAGACAGATTAGAACAAGATGATTCAAAGGTCCGAAACTCGAACCCGAATCTCTAAAAGTATTATTTGGTCGAGAGAAACAGTTCGAAAGATCGAAGCCCTGCCTCGAATATTTCGAAAGCATTGCTGGCCTGAAAGAAGCAGCTCGAGGGACCGAAGTCCTGCCTCGAATACATCGAAGGCGCTGCTGGCCCGAAAGAGATAGCTCGAGGGACCGAAGTCCTGCCTCGAATACATCGAAGGCGCTGCTGGCCCGAAAGAGATAGCTCGAGGGACCGAAGTCCTGCCTCGAATACATCGAAGGCGCTGCTGGCCCGAAAGAAGTAACTCGAGGGACCGAAGTCCTGCCTCGAATACATCGAAGGCGCTGCTGGCCCGAAAGAAGTAACTCGAGGGACCGAAGTCTTGCCTCGAATACATCGAAGGCGCTGCTGGCCCGAAAGAGATAATTCAAGGGACCGGAAAATTCCCCCGAAGGAACGAAAGACAGAGTCGTCGAGAAACTCAATGCTCATTCGAATGGCACAAAAGAGAAGAGCACAGAAGACCTCGAAAGAAACCCGATCAAGAGATCATCTGAGTGCAAGGGGTACATACCTTTGGGACTCGAAAGAGCCTTTGCCAGTTTTTACCCTTTGAGTCGAAAAGACAGCATCCTACCCAAGGGAACGCGTCAGCGCTGACGACACACTGCGTAGAGTCGTCACCTCATCTTCTGCAGGACGGGCCTGAGCCTGTCAGGACAAGACGTGTGGTGGGCCCTCAAGCCGTGCATCGCGGCCGTTGACAGAGTTTGACCGCACGTCCCGCGCGTGGGTGAGAAATAATCGGCGCGGTTTCCTTGATTACCGTGCGTAGTGGACGCCGCGGTGCTCGCGTGCTGACACGTGGACGGTCGGATCAACCCGGCCGTTTCCACTTCGCCATGGACGGTTGAGATCTGACGTAAATCTCTAGAGCTGGAATAAATAACGGTGGCAGGGTAACAGTCTATCTCACTCCGCCGCCATCGTCTTCTTCCTCGCGCAGCGCCCCTGTAGCTCTTCCTTCCCATCTCCATTTCCGCGATCTTTGCTGCGCCCTGACCATGGGCAAGAGGAGCTCCACAGCCGCCGGCGCCACTGCTGCCGCCAAAAAGGCCAAGACAGCCGATGCTGAAGGCTCCGGCGTTGGCCGCTGGGTCCAATCCAAGGTTGGCAACAAGGAGCTGACCCAGGCCGAGAAGATGGGCCTGCTGAAGAACGCGCCGGCGGAATCGCTCGCCGCCGGCCCGAAGATCGTTCCCCGGCCACCCCTCGGTTTCCGGGTAATCTTCATCGCCTTTTTGCTGCGGGGTCTGTCTTTCCCCCCGCATCCTTTTCTCCGCGGCCTTCTCTTTGCTTACGGGATTCAGCTCCATGACCTGAATCCCAACTCTGTTCTTCACATTGCGTGTTTTATCACGCTTTGTGAGTGCTTCCTGGGGATCGAACCCCACTGGGCGCTGTGGCGCCGAATCTTCGTGATTCGGCACCCTCTGCCCTATCAGACCGGTGGTTTCGGCGTCCAAGTGCGCCCAGACATCGAGTATTTCAACCTCCAAACACCCGAAAACAACCCCAGGTGGAGGACGAAGTGGTATTACGCCAAGGACAAATCCTCCGACGGCGAAAACTTCGGACTTGAGGGATTCCATCCCACCGGCGTTCTTCGACCTCGCGTCTCCTGGAGGCACGACCTTTCGGACGAGGAGTTGAAGATTACAGAGCCGCTGATGGAGAAGATCCAACAGCTTCGAGCTACTCCGAAGAAGGAACTTTCGGGAGTCCAACTCATCCGAACCTTCGTCGAGCGCCGAATCCAGCCGCTCGCTGCTCGAGCCCACTGCATGTGGGATTACAGTGATCGCCGGGACTCGACTCGCATCTCTCAGGATGAGCTGCACGAAGCCGAAATCGACGAGTGCGTACGCGCCGTCACAAACATCAAGAAGAAGGATCCTGTGCCGAAGGTCTTCGGTGCAGTGGCCTTCAGCAAAGCCTTCCCCCGCACTGAGGTACGATCCTATTTTAAACGGATTCCTTCCTTGTCTCGTAGTTGAATCATTCAGTGTCGGATTCAGTCTTCCTCATTATGCAGGTGATAAACATAGCCCGATGCTATCCACCCCAGCCAGAGATGGGCGAATATCCGGGGCGTGACTTCGCCGAGGTGCCTGAAGGGTCGGCCTCCGCCGCTCCATCGCCACCGAGGGCTCCGAAGAGACAACGAGTCGCGGACGTTGTCGAGGATTCGGAAGACCTTGACGACACTCACTTTTCTTCAGGGGATGACGACAACAGCGCTATCCCTGCCTCGCCTTTGAACCGCCGTCCTCCTCCTCGAACAGAGAAAAAGGTCCTTCCGAAGTTCGGGATCGACGCATCGTAAGTTTTTTTGTGTAACTTGTGGTCTTGTTTTGATTTGGTTGTCCGGTTCTAACGCTGATGATTGCTTCAGATCTTCCACCGAGGAAACGTCGACTGGTCCGGGGGATCAAGATCGATACCAGGTTCGACCTCATGACGACGCCCTTGAGCAAACGGCAGACTCACAGGAGAAGGTCGCTGATATTGTCGCCCCCGAAGTTGCTCTGGCGAAGCCTTCAACCTCTTCCAAGAAGAAGGCGACGGAACAAGAATTCGTGCTTGTCTCCTCGTCCGGCGGGCCTTCCGGTCCTAGCAACCATGTAAGTCCGAAGACTTTCGACTTGCACTTCGCGTATTTGACCATTAGTAGCCCCCGAGGGTAAGTCTAAGTGTTTACACTTAGGCTTGCCCTCCGAATCATGACTCAAAGGTTAATCTTCTGTTCTGCCTTTTTTAGCCCGTTGTTAGGGACCTGTCGAAGGTTTGCAGAAACTTCTTTGCCTTGGAGGAGGAGAACCGAAGGTTGTCCGAGAAGCTCGAAGAGTTTCGACGTGAGTGCTGCTATTTCACTTGTAGAGTTTTGCTCTGCCTGTTACCTTGCCCTTCTTCCTGACGACATCCTTTGATGAATTAGGGATTGGAGCCTAGGCTGCTGCGGACAAAACCTCTCTGAAGTCTCAGCTGGACAATCTTGCCACTGAGAATTCGGGCTTGAAGGCTAAGGTCGCTGAGCTGAACGACGAAGTCGCCCGGCTGAAGGTCGAATCGTCCGAAGCTCAGGAACGCGCGAAGAAAAGCCGCCTGGACGCCGAGGCTCGAGAAGGAGAACTGCACCAGTGCCTGCAGACTTCGCTTGATGCCTTGCGCGGTGAGTTCTTCGAGCTTGGTCTCGATTAATTTTTGCGCCGAAGAACTTGATTGTGACTTGGAGGTTTGGTTTTTTCTTGTAGCTGCTGCCGAACTGGACGCCGGAGCTATGAAGGGGCCCGCTGGGATCGAATCCAGTGTTGGCCTCGCCGAACGCCTGAATCGGGAGATTGTCAACCTCCTAGCGCGAGTTCGGTCGACGCTTGTTCGCGTTCGGGATACGTCTGTACCCGATTCGACCAGCGACACCATGGCAGGGATCCTCGACGCTGTGGCGGTGAAGGAGGGCGGCGAAGACCCGTTATTTGCCGCGGTGCGCCGTCAGGTAACTATCGGCACCGAGTCTGTCTTCTCCATGATGATGATGCACGACGTGGAGTTCGACGCTGACAAGGTGACGAGCACGTACCCGAAGGACAAGGACGGACGTGACAAATCCGCCAAAACTTTTGTATTGAGGTAAAAGGACGTAGGTCGAGAGAACGCGTCCCCCAAACGTGAACTGTTTGAGCGCGGCCCCAGAGCGTAGGCGAAGTCCTCGAGCGTGGGTCGAAAGGCCGAGCCCCCGAGCGTGGGTCGAAAAGCTGAGCCCCCGAGCGTGGGTCGAAAGCCCCCGAGCGTGGGTCGAAAGGCTGAGCCCCCGAGCGTGGGTCGAAAGCCCCCGAGCGTGGGTCGAAAGGCTGAGCCCCCGAGCGTGGGTCGAAAGGCTGAGCCCCCGAGCGTGGGTCGAAAGCCCCCGAGCGTGGGTCGAAAGCCCCCGAGCGTGGGTCGAAAGCCCCCGAGCGTGGGTCGAAAGCCCCCGAGCGTGGGTCGAAAGGCTGAGCCCCCGAGCGTGGGTCGAAGCCCCTGAGCGTGGGTCGAAAGGCTGAGCCCCCGAGCGTGGGTCGAAGCCCCCGAGCGTGGGTCGAAAGGTTGAGCCCCCGAGCGTGGGTCGAAGCCCCCGAGCGTGGGTCGAAAGCCCCCGAGTGTGGGTCGAAAGGCTGAGCCCCCGAGCGTGGGTCGAAGCCCCCGAGCGTGGGTCGAAAGGCTGAGCCCCCGAGCGTGGGTCGAAAGCCCCCGAGCGTGCACAGGTATAGAACGATGAAGTTGAATTTTATTGCTTGGTGCCGAAGGCACAATGGTGGGCGCGGACTGCTGCCGACGCCTGATTACATAGTAGAGGGGGTAGAGGAGACAGCTTTGCTAGCTAAGGGTAGAAGCGGCGCAGCTGCGCGGCGTTCCACGGGTTGTCGACGTCTTTCCCCGTCTTTGGGTTGCGTAGGCGATATGCTCCTCCTGGGATGACCTCGTGGATGAGGTACGGGCCTTCCCATGGTGGCTCCAGCTTCGACGTGCTTGTTTGCTTGAGTCGGAGCACAAGGTCTCCTGGTTCGAAAGAGCGTCCGCGTACCCGTCTGCTGTGGTAGTTGCGGAGGCTCTGCTGGTAGACCGCCGATCGAACGAGAGCGACGTCTTGAGCTTCGTCCAGCAGATCTTGGGCGTCTGCTAACGCCTTGTCCGCGTCTTCCTCGACGTAGGCGGTGACGCGGGGCGCGCTGTAGCGCACGTCCGTGGGTAGCACGGCTTCTGCCCCGAAGAGCAAGAAGAAGGGCGTGTAGCCTGTCGAGGAGTTGGGCGTTGTTCGCAGGCTCCATAGCACCGAAGGCAATTCCTCGACCCAGGCGCCTGCTGCGCGCTTGAGGGGTCGAAGCAGTCGCTTCTTCAGGCCTCCGCAGACAAGTCCATTGGCCTTTTCGACCTGGCCGTTGGACTTGGGGTGTGATACCGAAGCGTACTTGAGTTTGATGCCGAGGTCTTTAGCGAAGCCCTGGAATTCGCCCGAAGTGAAGTTGGTGCCGTTGTCGGTGATGATGCTGTTCGGGACGCCGTACCGATAGACGATGGACTCGAAAAACTTGACTGCCGTGGTCGCCTCTTGGTTGGTGGCCGGGGTAGCTTCTATCCACTTGGAGAACTTGTCCACAGCGACGAGCAAGTACGTATGCCCTCCTCGAGATGATTTGGGGAGAGGCCCCACTTGGTCGAGCCCCCATTGTGCAAAGGGCCATGCCACAGGGATGGTGTGCAGTTCCGATGCCGGCGCGTGCGGCTTGGTGGCGAACATCTGACACGCTTCGCAGTGCTGGACGATGTTCCTGGCGCCGTAGAGGGCGGATAGCCAGTAGAATCCGGACCGAAAGGCCTTTGCTACGAGGGTTCGGCTGCAAGCGTGATGTCCGCAGGTTCCTTCATGGATTTCTCGGAGGAGGGCGATTCCATCTTCCTGCGCTATGCACCGCTGGAGCACCCCCGAAGTGCTTCGCTTGTAGAGTTCCCCGTTGATTATCGTGAAGGCCTTAGAGCGCCGCATGACTTGTCGGCGGTGGATGGGGTCTTCTGGGAGTTTGCCCCTCGTCAGGTACGCCAAGTACGGCTTTGTCCATATTGCTTCGATGAGCATGACCGCGGCTGCATCCTTTGGGAGGTCTGCTGCTCCTGCCGCTGGGGCGGTGTCGGTTGTCCGAGCCCCCGGACGTGTTGTTAACGCCGGGTCAGGTGTGGGTTTGATCTTGACGGAGCATTCGAATATCTCCTCGAAGAAAACACCTGGCGGTATTGGGAGGCATCTTGAGCCGACGTTGGCCAGGTTATCTGCCTCCTCGTTGCTTTCCCTGCCGATGTGTGTTACTTCACAGCCCTCGAATTCGCCTTCGAGCTTGTCGTACATGGCGCGATATGCGATCATGTTCGCGCAAGTTGCGTCGCACTCCTTCATGACTTGCTGAGCGATGAGGTTCGAGTCTCCATGAATCTTGATGCGGGTTGCCCCGCAGGCCTTCGCCATGCGCATACCGTGAAGGACGGCTTCGTATTCTGCCTCGTTGTTGGAGGGATTCGGGAAGCGCATGCGGAGGACGTAGCGCATCTTGTCTCCTTGTGGTGATACCAGGATAACTCCTGCTCCTGCCCCCGAAACCCGCTTGGACCCGTCGACGAAGATGGTCCAGCTGTTCGACAGGTCTGGGAGTTCGGGCATCTGGGCTTCTGTCCATTCGGCTATGAAATCCGGTAGGACCTGTGACTTGATCGTGGACTGGCGCTGGTACGTAATCTCCCAGGGTCCTAGCGTGACTCCCCATAGCGACACACGCCCTGTAGCGTTTGGGTTGTTGAGGATGCTGGAGACTGGGTTCGAAGCCACTACTATGATGGAGTGGCACTCGAAATAGTGCGGCAGTTTCTTCCCCGTCATGTAGATGGCGTAAGCCAACTTCTGATAATGGGGGTATCTTTGCTTGGTTGGTGACAGGACTTCGCTTAAGTAGTACACGGGCCTCTGTACGCCGTGTTCTTTGCCTTCCTCTGGGCGTTCGACCACAAGCACCGAGCTGACAACTTGATTTGTAGCCGCAATGTACAGCAACATTGGCTCCTTTTCTCGAGGTGTGACGAGGACTGGGGAGGTCGATAGTCGTCGCTTGAGGTCGTCGAAGGCGGCTTGCGCCTCTTCGGTCCACGTGAAGTTGTCTGTTTTTCTGAGCAGTCGATACAAGGGCAGTGCTTTTTCGCCAAGCTTGCTGATGAAGCGGCTAAGCGCTGCGAGTCGACCTGTCAACTGCTGAACATGTCGAAGCGTCTTCGGGGGGTGCATGCCGATGATGGCCTTTATCTTCTCTGGGTTGCCTTCGATTCCTCTCTCGGAGATCAGATAGCCCAGCAGTTGGCCAGTGGGTACCCCGAAGGAGCATTTCTTCGGGTTGAGCTTGATGCTGTATCTGTCGAGGTTGGCGAAGGTCTCTCGAAGGTCATCGAGCAAGGTATCTGCTTTTGATGTCTTGATGACAATGTCGTCGACGTAGACCTCGACGTTGCGTCCGATTTGTTCCTTCAAGCATGCTTGCATACACCGCTGATACGTAGCTCCGGCGTTCTTGAGCCCGAAAGGCATCGTCATGTAGCAGTATACCCCGTGCGGGGTGATGAACGCCGTTTTGTCTTCGTCTTCTACCTTTAGCCGTATCTGGTTATATCCAGAGTAGGCGTCGAGGAACGAGAGGCGCTCGCATCCTGCCATGGAGTCGACGATCTGGTCGATTCGGGGCAAGGGGAAGTAGTCCTTCGGGCAGTGTTTGTTTAAGGCTGTGAAGTCGATGCACATCCTGTAGATCTTGGTGTCCTTCTTTTCCACCATGACCGGTGGCGAGAGCCATGTGGCTTCCTTGATCTCTCTGATGAACTTAGCCTCGAGGAGGCGATTAATTTCTTCGCCCATCGACTTAGCCTTTTCTGGATTGTACCGTCACATAGACTGCTTGACCGGTTTCGCGTTGGGAAATATTTTAAGCTCATGCTCGGCGAGTTCCCTGGGGATGCCTGGCATATCTGCTGGACACCAGGCGAACATCCTCCAGTGCTCACGGAGGAACTCGACGAGCGCGCTTTCCTATGCGGGGGAAAGGGAGTTCGACACCCGCGCCGTCTTGGTTGGATCAGTCGGGTGGATCTGGTGTTCTCGGGTGTCTTTGGTGGCATCGAAAGACAGCTCTGGGGCGTTCTGCTGCGCCGGTGGGTCGATGTCCATGACAGTGGCTTCCCAAATGTGGTGCAGTTCCTCGTGCACCCCGAAAGTCTGGGACATGTCGTTGAAGTCCTTGTCGCAGTTTTCTGACCGCGCGAAGCTGTCGCTGATAGTCAGTGGTCCTTTATTTGCGGGCATCCGCAACTTGAGGTAGGCGTAGTGTGGCACGGCCATGAATCGGGCGAACGCTGGTCGTCCGAGGATAGCATGATACTGTGAGGGCCAGTCGACCACCTCGAATTCGATCTTCTCCTTTCTGAAGTTGGCTTTAGTGCCGAAGATGACGTCGAGGTGTATCGCTCCCAATGGATACGTCGGTTTCCCTGGGACGATTCCGTGGAAGGAAGTCTCCGTTGGCAGGAGATTGTTTAGTGGAATCTTGATCTTTCGCAGTGTGTCTGCGTAGATTAGGTTCAGGCTGCTGCCTCCGTCCATGAACACCTTTTTCGAGGTGAAACCCCCTATTTGCGCCTCGAGAACCAGAGCATGGTGTCCTGGGCGTGGGATCTTCGGTGGGTGGTCTGACCGATCAAAACCGATCGGATGTTCGGACCAATTCAGATATTCGGGAGTAGCTGGTGGCGCGTGCTCGGCGTGGAACACTTCTCTCGCGCGTTTTCGCCGGACTTTGTTCGTCGGGCGCCCCCTCTGGATCATTGGCACGAAACCTCTTGGTGGCGGGAACTCTTCTTCCTCGTTGGCCGGCTGTCGCTGCTCAGCTTGCTGGATCGTCGCGGTCTGATGGCTTAGCTGTACGACGTTTGCTGGTGGATTCGGCGGTGGCGGTGGAGCGTTGTAAGCTATCGCCCCTGCCACTGGTTGCTCGACGTTCATTCTCTCCTGAAGTGCCCGGTTAAGACGGAGGAATTCCCTGCACTCGATGAGGAGGTGTGCAGGTTTTCGTACTCCGTCCTTGTCGAGGTACGCGTGCCTCGGGCATCCGCTATCAAGCATCTCCTCTGCCGTCAGCTGAGGCTGCCGGCGACGCCACTCCTTAGTGGGCTTCGAGTCACGGCTACTGCTGCCGTAGTAGGTATTTCCTCGTCGCGGTAAGTCGCGATTGTCGTCGCGGTCTTCGTGGACGTAGCCAGCTGCTATCATGTCTACGTTCTCCGCGTTGTCATAGCGGCTTCGGCGACCTTTCTTCCGAGATCCAGGATGGAATTGGTCCTTCGCATCGCCATCGCGTTCTGCTGATCGACGGCGGCTTCTGGGAGCCGAGATGGAGTCCTCGCCATCGGCCCATTCGTTCGCCAAACTCATGAGGTGGTCGATGGTTCTGGGCTTGTAGCGCCCCAGTTCCTCCTTGAAGTCACGCCGAAATAAGCCATCCCGAAATGCATCAATGGCCCTTTCGGGCGAGATATTCTCTGTCGTGTTCCGAAGGCTGATCCATCGTGAGATGTATGACCTCAGGTTTTCGCCGGTCTTCTGCACGCATAAGCGAAGCTCTTCGAACGACGTAGGGCGTCGTGAGGTGCCTCGGAAATTTGCGATAAACGCTTGCCGAAACTCTTCCCAGGAGCGAATGCTGTCTTGGGCGAGATTATTCAACCATGCCCTTGCGTTATCTTTTAGGTGCAGTGATAACAACTGGAGAGCGTTGTCTCTGGATCCGCCGCTGATCTTGACAGCGGTCATGAAATCATCTAGCCAAATTCGGGGATCCTGCTGCCCGTTGAACTTGACTATGCCGTCGCTGAGCTTGATCCCTCTCGGCAATGGTGCCGAGCGAATCAGAAGGCTAAAGCATTCTGCCCCGCAGAGTCCATCGCTAGGACCGCCGAACGTTTCTGCCTCGCGTCGCGCTCGCCCTTGGTCGACTCTGTGCTGGGCCAAACCGTGCCGAAGCTCCCCGTTGATAGGTCCGACCACTTGCGCCCGAGGCGCTACGGCTGGCGCTGGTGCTGGGTGCCTGGCCTGTTCCGGTGGTGGAGCGGCTCTTGCTGTTGTCGCATCATGTGCTGAGCCAGGCGTGCCTTGCAGCACCCTTACTACTTCGAGTGCTAGATTTCGCAGGTGTCGCATATGTTCGTCACCGTTAGACGCGTTCGCAGCAATGTATGCCGCTGCAGCCATGATTGCTGCTTCCTTGGTTTTGGGCATTAACTCAGCTTCGTTGAATTCTGCCTCCAGGTTTCGAGTGACATTATGTATATCGGCCCCCTGCTGAGTGCGCGATCTTGATCTGTGCTGAACGCTTGAAGAGTAGTGCGATGATCTTTCTGCCCGCCTTCTGCTGGATGCGTCGGCCTCCTCTCTGCGTCGTTCCAACACTCCTCTATCAGCGCTGATCTGATCTTTTTGCTCCTGAACGACGAATCGGAGTGCAGCCAGATCGCTTGGACTTGGGTTGGGTCCGAAGTTTAATTCGCCCGCATAGACCCTTCTTGCGAACCGAATCTGGTCATGTGTGACCACTGGTCGACCGCTGTCTGCTCGGTTTCGACCGCCGCTGTTGTTTCCTTCGTTGTGTGATGCCATCATGCAGTGGCCCCCGAGCCACGGGGTCGAGTCATCGCTGATTTCTCCCAGCGCTGGAGGATAGACGTCGTCGCTTTCGACGTAGGGCCCGACTTCAACCATGAAATCAGAGTCATGATCAGCCATATAGCCGTCGCTAGATGCGTTAGATTCGCATAGCGAGGCAGAGCTCACCGAATTGCCGATTTTCCCCTTAGCTTCGGGGTAGACATCGTCGTCGTCGTCGGAGCACGTGTAGTCCGAGTATAATCCTTCGACGTAGTCAGGATCATAGGGTGATGTGCGAAGCGTGAGGGCGTTGAGAGCCCGATCGCACTCGGATATCGTTGGGTAGATAGCTGCTGTACCTCCCCGCGGATCTTCACAGCCGGCGATCTCATGGAGTGAGAAATCTCCGGCGCCTATGTAGTGGTATGCGTCGCAGTCGACGCAGTATGCGGTGGTCGGGGATGGAGGCGGATCTTCGAAATCGTTCGACCCTACTGATGGGGTCGAAATCTTCAGTCTCAGCACCTCCTTCGACGGCGCTAGTGACGCGCTTGCCGAGGATTTGCCCCTGACGGATGGTGGTGTCGTCGCTTCGGCCACGAGCGGAGCCGATTCGCCGATGGAGAGCAGTTCCATTGCTCCATTGCTGTCCACATGGAAATTGAACAGTCCGAAGGCCATGTCGTAGCCTTCGGGCGCTGCCCTTGCCGCGCTCGGGACGGGGTCGATGGCGCTCATCGTCGAGGTGAGGTTGATGGTGCTTGGCGAGATGCCATCGATGACAGTCGATTCGACGGCGCCAGTCTCGAATTCCATCGGGCTGGTGTGGACGATGGCCGGCACAGCGATGCCGGCGATGGTGTCGATGCCGATCTTGGAAGTGGTGTCGTCGTTGGTTGACGCAGCGATGCCGACGGTAGCGTCGATCTTGACGGGGGTGCCGACGTTGGTCGGCGCAGCGATGCCGACGGCGGTGTCGATGCCGATCTTGGTTGCGGTTGGTGATGGAGCCGGCGAATCCGTAGATCCAGATCCCGTCGTCCCCACGGTCGGCGCCAATTGACGAGGTTTATCCCCGGCAATGCCCATGTCGAAGGGCTTTCGATCTATGAAGCGAATTGAGGACCTGGCGAACTCGACGGCGATCAGACGAAAGCAGGAGGACACGAGGATTTACCCAGGTTCAGCCCCCTCGAAAGGTAAAAGGCCTACGTCCTGCTTGTCTGACTTTTGTATTGAGGTGGTGATGATGATGGTGGTGTTACAATGGCGGCGTAGATTGGATCTAGCCGAAAATAGAGAACTCGAAGGTGTCGAGCGCTCCGGCGTGAGGTGGGTGGAAGTGAATCTAGGGTTTCGAAACCTCCCTCCCAGCCTTTTATAAGATAAGGCTAGGTCTCAGGAGTGTTTCTCAAGCCAAGTACAGATCGGATCAACCGAGACCTAATCTAGTTTGGGCTCTTCGAAACTTCGCTTGTACACCAAGTAATACTCCTGGGCCGCATCGAAACACTGCCTTGACGGGCCTCGAAAGCCTCTCCTGAGACACCCCACCTGGACCGAAAACCAGGTAGGCAAATGTCGGGGGCCCATCTGTCATTCCTTCGTCAACATTCCTCCATGATGGCAACCAATCCAGATGATTGCCCCACAAAAGTGGAGCAACAAATGGAGAAAAAACTAAACTAGTCGTTCACCATCGAGCCATAATTAGGGTTATATTATTGTCACTTTGCCTTCGTCCATATGTTATATTTCATGACCCTATTTATACCGGATCACGAAGAATCCTCCTCCATACCCTTCTAAGGTTGGCTAGTGCATTATGAGACCCTCTACAAACCACTACACGGGTATTGACCCCTAAAAAAATCCCAGAGTCATAGTCGCGGTGGGCTTCCATATTTCATGTACATTTTTATGATCTTATTTTAGATTCCCCAATACAATATGACCAAATTGCTAGCTTAAATGACATTCCTCCATGATGGCAACCAATCTAGATGACTGTCCCACAATAGTGGAGCAACAAATGGAGAAAAAACTATACTAGTCGTTCACCATAGAGCCATAATTATATATTATTGTCACTTATTGTCACTTTGCCTTCGTACATATGTTATATTTCATGACCTTATTTGTATCGGATCACTAAGAATCCTCTTCCATACCATTCTATGGTTGGGTAGTACATTATGAGACCTCTACGAACCACTACATGGGTATTGACCCCTAAAAAAATCCCAGAGTCGTAGTCGCGGTGGGCTTCCATATTTCATGTACATTGTATGATCTTATTTTTGATTCCCCAATACAATATCCCTAAATTGGTAGCTTAAATGACATTCCTCCATGATGGCAACCAATCCAGATGATTGTCCCACAAAAGTGGAGCAACAAATGGAGAAAAAACTATGCTAGCCATGCACCATCGAGCCATAATTAGGGTTATATTATTGTCACTTATTGTCACTTTGCCTTCGTACATATGTTATATTTCATGACCCTATTTGTATCGGATTATGAAGAATCCTCTTCGATACCATTCTATGGTTGGGTAGTGCATTATGAGACCTCTATGAACCACTACATGGGTATTGACCCCTAAAAAAATCCTTGAGTCGTAGTCGCGGTGGGTTTCCATATCTGCCTCTGTCAGCTGCCGACGTGTTGGACTGCGTTGTCCTTCGGGCTGCTGTGGAGAGTGTGCCCCGTAATGAAAACCTCGAGGATGTCTTCACTTGGTCTTGCTCCGCTTCCGGGAAATACTCTGCCAAGTCAACCTACGACCACCTCTCAAAGGGGGGCACTCAATTCCCGCTTAGCGATGGCATCTGGAAGAGCAATGCAACACCCAGATGCAAGGACTTCATGTGGCGTGCTCTGAAACGCAGGCTCTAGACTGCTGACCGGCGCACGAGGCGGGGGCTTCAGGATCAGACCTCCCCATGTTTCGTCTGCCTCCAGGACGAAGACACGGCAGATCATATCCTCATGCAATGCGTCCAAGCCAGAGAGGTGTGGCATGTCTATAGGCATAAGTTCGAGCTGGACATCCAGGATCCGACAGTTCAGAGCACACTTGAGGATTGGTGGACCTACGAACGCACTTCCAAGAGAGGAAAAGCGAGACAGAAACTTGACACTCTTGTTGGCACGATCAGTTACGCCCTCTGGAAGAACAGGAACGCGTTTGTCTTCGGCAATGAGCAACGACAGCATGGGCCTCTCAGCTTGGTGGCCCTAATAACTGAAGAATACAACCTGATCAAGGCAGCCTTCACAGCTACAGTGCGAGGAGATGCTGATGCCGCGAGAGAGTAGACCTAGATGTCCCTTTTGTTTCTCTTTCTCTCTCTTTTGTTTTTCTCTGATCTCTTTGCCTTGTGCTGAGATCACTCTTGTAAATATGTCTATCCTTCTATAAAAGTAAGGTACGCAGTTGCGTACTCTCCGCGCATATTTCATGTACATTGTATGATCTTATTTTTGATTCCCCAATACAATATCCCTAAATTGGTAGCTTAAATGACATTCCTCCATGATGGCAACCAATCCAGATGATTGTCCCACAAAAGTGGAGCAACAAATGGAGAAAAAACTATGCTAGTCGTTCACCATCGAGCCATAATTAGGGTTATATTATTGTCACTTATTATCACTTTGCCTTCGTACATATGTTATATTTCATGACCCTATTTGTATCGGATCACGAATAATCCTCTTAAATACCATTCTATGGTTGGGTAGTGCATTATGAGACCTCTATGAACCACTACACGGGTATTGACCCCTAAAAAAATCCTAGAGTCGTAGTCGCGGTGGGCTTCCATATTTCATGTACATTGTATGATCTTATTTTTGATTCCCCAATACAATATCCCTAAATTGGTAGCTTAAATGACATTCCTCCATGATGGCAACCAATCCAGATGATTGTCCCACAAAAGTGGAGCAACAAATGGAGAAAAAACTATGCTAGTCGTTCACCATCGAGCCATAGGGTTATATGATTGTCACTTATTGTCACTTTGCCTTTGTACAAATGTTATATTTCATGACCCTATTTGTACCAGATCATGAAGAATCCTCCTCCATACCCTTCTAAGGTTGGGTAGTGCATTATGAGACCCTCTACGAACCACTATACGGGTATTGACCCCTAAAAAATCTCAGAGTCGTAGTCGCGGTGGGCTTCCATATTTCATGTACATTGTATGATCTTGTTTTAGATTCCCCCAATACAATATCCCTAAATTGGTAGCTTAAATTACATTCCTCCATGATGGCAACCAATTAAGATGATTGTCTCACAAAAGTGGAGCAACAAATAGAGAAAAAACTAAACTTGTCGTTCACCATCGAGCCATAATTAGGGTTATATTATTGTCACTTTGCCTTTGTCCATATGTTATATTTCATGACCCTATTTATACCGGATCACGAAGAATCCTCCACCATACCCTTCTAAGGTTGGGTAGTGCATTATGAGACCCTCTACAAACCACTACACGGGTATTGACCCCTAAAAAAATCCCAGAGTCATAGTCGCGGTGGGCTTCCATATTTCATGTACATTGTACGATCTTATTTTAGATTCCCCAATACAATATGACCAAATTGCTAGCTTAAATGACATTCCTCCATGATGGAAACCAATCTAGATGACTGTCCCACAATAGTCGAGCAACAAATAGAGAAAAAACTATAATAGTCGTTCACCATAGAGCCATAATTATATATTATTGTCACTTATTGTCACTTTGCCTTCGTACATATGTTATATTTCATGACCTTATTTGTATCGGATCACTAAGAATCCTCTTCCATACCATTCTATGGTTGGGTAGTGCATTATGAAACCTCTACGGACCACTACACGGGTATTGACCCCTAAAAAAATCCCAGAGTCGTAGTCGCGGTGGGCTTCCATATTTTATGTACATTGTATGATTTTATTTTAGATTCCCCAATACAATATCCCTAAATTGGTAGCTTAAATGACATTCCTCCATGATGGCAACCAATCCAGATGATTGTCCCACAAAAGTGGAGCAACAAATGGAGAAAAAACTATGCTAGCCGTTCACCATCGAGCCATAATTAGGGTTATATTATTGTCACTTATTGTCACTTTGCCTTCATACATATGTTATATTTCATGACCCTATTTGTATCAAATCACTAAGAATCCTCTTCCATACCATTCTATGGTTGGGTAGTGCATTATGAGACCCTCTACGAACCACTACACGGGTATTGACCCCTAAAAAAATCCCAGAGTCATAGTCGCGGTGGGCTTCCATATTTTATGTACATTGTATGATCTTATTTTTGATTGCCTAATACAATATCCCTAAATTAGGGTTATATTACTGTCACTTATTGTCACTTTGCATTCGTACATATGTTATATTTCATGACCCTATTTGTACCGGATCACGAAGAATCCTCCTCCATACCCTTCTAAGGTTGGGTAGTGCATTATGAGACCCTCCACAAACCACTACACGGGTATTGACCCCTAAAAAAATCCCAGAGTCATAGTCGCGGTGGGCTTCCATATTTCATGTACATTGTATGATCTTATTTTAGATTCCCCAATACAATATGACCAAACTGCTAGCTTAAATGACATTCCTCCATGATGGCAACCAATCTAGATGACTGTCCCACAATAGTGGAGCAACAAATAGAGAAAAAACTATACTAGTCGTTCACCATAGTGCCATAATTATATATTCTTGTCACTTATTGTCACTTTGCCTTCGTACATATGTTATATTTCATGATCTTATTTGTATCGGATCACTAAGAATCCTCTTTCATACCATTCTATGGTTGGGTAGTGCATTATGAGACCTCTACGAACCACTACATGGGTATTGACCCCTAAAAAAATCCCAGAGTCGTAGTCGCGGTGGGCTTCCATATTTCATTTACATTGTATGATCTTATTTTTGATTCCCCAATACAATATCCCTAAATTGGTAGCTTAAATGACATTCCTCCATGATGGCAACCAATCCAGATGATTGCCCCACAAAAGTGGAGCAACAAATGGAGAAAAAACTAAACTAGTCGTTCACCATCAAGCCATAATTAGGGTTATATTATTGTCACTTTGCCTTCGTCCATATGTTATATTTCATGACCCTATTTATACCGGATCACAAAGAATCCTCCTCCATACCCTTCTAAGGTTGGCTAGTGCATTATGAGACCCTCTACAAACCACTACACGGGTATTGACCCCTAAAAAAATCCCAGAGTCATAGTCGCGGTGGGCTTCCATATTTCATGTACATTGTATGATCTTATTTTAGATTCCCCAATACAATATGACCAAATTGCTAGCTTAAATGACATTCCTCCATGATGGCAACCAATCTAGATGACTGTCCCACAATAGTGGAGCAACAAATGGAGAAAAAACTATACTAGTCGTTCACCATAGAGCCATAATTATATATTATTGTCACTTATTGTCACTTTGCCTTCGTACATATGTTATATTTCATGACCTTATTTGTATCGGATCACTAAGAATCCTCTTCCATACCATTCTATGGTTGGGTAGTACATTATGAGACCTCTACGAACCACTACATGGGTATTGACCCCTAAAAAAATCCCAGAGTCGTAGTCGCGGTGGGCTTCCATATTTCATGTACATTGTATGATCTTATTTTTGATTCCCCAATACAATATCCCTAAATTGGTAGCTTAAATGACATTCCTCCATGATGGCAACCAATCCAGATGATTGTCCCACAAAAGTGGAGCAACAAATGGAGAAAAAACTATGATAGCCATTTACCATCGAGCCATAATTAGGGTTATATTATTGTCACTTATTGTCACTTTGCCTTCGTACATATGTTATATTTCATGACCCTATTTGTATCGGATCATGAAGAATCCTCTTCGATACCATTCTATGGTTGGGTAGTGCATTATGAGACCTCTATGAACCACTACACGGGTATTGACCCCTAAAAAAATCCTTGAGTCGTAGTCGCGGTGGGTTTCCACATTTCATGTACATTGTATGATCTTATTTTTGATTCCCCAATACAATATCCCTAAATTGTTAGCTTAAATGACATTCCTCCATGATGGCAACCAATCCAGATGATTGTCCCACAAAAGTGGAGCAACAAATGGAGAAAAAACTATGCTAGTCGTTCACCATCGAGCCATAGGGTTATATGATAGTCACTTATTGTCACTTTGCCTTTGTACAAATGTTATATTTCATGACCCTATTTGTACCGGATCATGAAGAATCCTCCTCCATACCCTTCTAAGGTTGGGTAGTGCATTATGAGACCCTCTACGAACCACTATATGGGTATTGACCCCTAAAAAAATCTCAGAGTCGTAGTCGCGGTGGGCTTCCATATTTCATGTACATTGTATGATCTTATTTTAGATTCCCCAATACAATATCCCTAAATTGGTAGCTTAAATTACATTCCTCCATGATGGCAACTAATTCAGATGATTGTCTCACAAAAGTGGAGCAACAAATAGAGAAAAAACTAAACTAGTCATTCACCATCGAGCCATAATTAGGGTTATATTATTGTCACTTTGCCTTCGTCCATATGTTATATTTCTTGACCCTATTTGTACCGGATCACGAAGAATCCTCCTCCATACCCTTCTAAGGTTGGGTAGTGCATTATGAGACCCTCTACAAACCACTACACGGGTATTGACCCCTAAAAAAATCCCAGAGTCATAGTCGTGGTGGGCTCCCATATTTCATGTACATTGTATGATCTTATTTTAGATTCCCCAATACAATATAACCAAATTGTTAGCTTAAATGACATTCCTCCATGATGGCAACCAATCTAGATGACTGTCCCACAATAGTGGAGCAACAAATGGAGAAAAAACTATACTAGTCGTTCACCATAGAGCCATAATTAGGGTTATATTATTGTCACTTTGCCTTCGTACATATGTTATATTTTATGACCCTATTTGTATCGGATCACTAAGAATCCTCTTCCATACCATTCTATGGTTGGGTAGTGCATTATGAGACCCTCTACGAACCACTACACGGGTATTGACCCCTAAAAAAATCCCAGAGTCATAGTCGCTGTGGGCTTCCATATTTCATATACATTGTATGATCTTATTTTTGATTGCCTAATACAATATCCCTAACTTGGTAGCTTAAATGACATTCCTCCTTGATGGCAACCAATCCAGATGATTGGCCCAAAAAAGTGGAGCAATAAATGGAGAAAAAACTATTTGTAGCGGATCACAAAGAATCCTCCTCCATACCCTTCCAAGGTTGGGTAGTGCATTATGAGACCCTCTACGAACCACTATATGGGTATTGACCCCTAAAAAAATCTCAGAGTCATAGTCGCGGTGGGCTTCCATTTTTCATGTACATTGTATGATCTTATTTTAGATTTCCCAATACAATATCCCTAAATTGGTAGCTTAAATGACATTCCTCCATGATGGCAACCAATTCAGATGATTGTCTCTCAAAAGTGGAGCAACAAATAGAGAAAAAACTAAACTAGACGTTCACCATCGAGCCATAATTAGGGTTATATTATTGTCACTTTGCCTTTGTCCATATGTTATATTTCATGACCCTATTTGTACCGGATCACGAAGAATCCTCCTCCATACCCTTCTAAGGTTGGGTAGTGCATTATGAGACCCTCTACAAACCACTAGACGGGTATTGACCCCTAAAAAAATCCCAGAGTCGTAGTCGCGGTGGGATTCCATATTTCATGTACATTGTATGATCTTATTTTAGATTCCCCAATATAATATGACCAAATTGCTAGCTTAAATGACATTCCTCCATGATGGCAACCAATCTAGATGATTGTCCCACAATAGTGGAGCAACAAATGGAGAAAAAACTATACTAGTCGTTCACCATCGAGCCATAATTAGGGTTATATTATTGTCACTTATTATCACTTTGCCTTCGTACATATGTTATATTTCATGACCCTATTTGTATCGGATCACAAAGAATCCTCTTCCATACCATTCTATGGTTGGGTAGTGCATTATGAGACCTGTATGAACCACTACATGGGTATTGACCCCTAAAAAAAATCCTAGATTCGTAGTCGCGGTGGGCTTCCATATTTCATGTACATTTTATGATCTTATTTTTGATTCCTCAATACAATATCCCTAAATTGGTAGCTTAAATGACATTCCTCCATGATGGCAAGCAATCCAGATGACTATCCCACAAAAGTGGAGCAACAAATGGAGAAAAAACTATACTAGTCGTTCACCATCAGGCCATAATTAGGGTTATATGATTGTCACTTATTGTCACTTTGTCTTTGTACATATGTTATATTTCATGACCCTATTTGTACCGGATCATGAAGAACCCTCTTCCATACCATTCTACGGTTGGGTAGTGCATTATGAGACCCTCTACGAATCACTACACGGGTATTGACCCCTAAAAAAATCCCAGAGTCATAGTCGCGGTGGGCTTCCATATTTCATGTACATTGTATGATCTTATTTTTGATTGCCTAATACAATATCCCTAAATTGGTAGCTTAAATGACATTCCTCCATGATGGCAACCAATCCAGATGATTGGCCCACAAAAGTGGAGCAACAAATGGAGAGAAAACTATACTAGTCATTCACCATCGAGCCATAATTAGGGTTATATTATTGTCACTTTGCATTCGTACATATGTTATATTTCATGGCCCTATTTGTACCGGATCACGAAGAATCCTCCTCAATACCCTTCTAAGGTTGGGTAGTGCATTATGAGACCCTCTACGAACCACTACATGGGTATTGACCCCTAAAAAAATCCCAGAGTCGTAGTCGCGGTGGGCTTCCATATTTCATGTACATTGTATGATCTTATTTTTTATTCCCCAATACAATATCCCTAAATTGGTAGCTTAAATCACATTCCTCCATGATGGCAACCAATCTAGATGATTGTCCCACAAAAGTGGAGCAACAAATGGAGAAAAAACTATACTAGTCATTCACCACCGAGCCATAATTAGGGTTATATTATTGTCACTTAGTGTCACTTTGTCTTTGTACAAATGTTATATTTCATGACCCTATTTGTAGCGGATCACAAAGAATCCTCCTCCATACCCTTCCAAGGTTGGGTAGTGCATTATGAGACCCTCTACGAACCACTATACGGGTATTGACCCCTAAAAAAATCTCAGCGTCATAGTCGCGATGGGCTTCCATATTTCATGTACATTGTATGATCTTATTTTAGATTCCCCAATACAATATCCCTAAATTGGTAGCTTAAATGACATTCCTCCATGATGGCAACCAATTCAGATGATTGTCTCACGAAAGTGGAGCAACAAATAGAGAAAAAACTAAACTAGTCGTTCACCATCGAGCCATAATTAGGGTTATATTATTGTCACTTTGCCTTTGTCCATATGTTATATTTCATGACCCTATTTGTACCGGATCACGAAGAATCCTCCTCCATACCCTTCTAAGGTTGGGTAGTGCATTATGAGACCCTCTACGAACCACTAGACGGGTATTGAGCCCTAAAAAATCCCAGAGTCGTAGTCGCGGTGGGATTCCATATTTCATGTACATTGTATGATCTTATTTTAGATTCCCCAATACAATATGACCAAATTGCTAGCTTAAAAGACATTCCTCCATGATGGCAACCAATCTAGATGATTGTCCCACAATAGTGGAGCAACAAATGGAGAAAAAACTATACTAGTCGTTCACCATCGAGCCATAATTAGGGTTATATTATTGTCACTTATTATCACTTTGCCTTCGTACATATGTTATATTTCATGACCCTATTTGTATCGGATCACAAAGAATCCTCTTCCATACCATTCTATGGTTGGGTAGTGCATTATGAGACCTCTACGAACCACTACACGGGTATTGACCCCTAAAAAAATCCCAGAGTCGTAGTCGCGGTGGGCTTCCATATTTCATGTACATTGTATGATCTTATTTTTGATTCCCCAATACAATATCTCTAAATTGGTAGCTTAAATGACATTCCTCCATGATGGCAACCAATCCAGATGATTTTCCCACAAAAGTGGAGCAACAAATGGAGAAAAAACTATGCTAGTCATTCACCATCGAGCCATAATTAGGGTTATATTATTGTCACTTATTGTCACTTTGCCTTCGTACATATGTTATATTTCATGACCCTATTTGTATCGGATCACGAAGAATCCTCTTCCATAGCATTCTATGGTTGGGTAGTGCATTATGAGACCTCTATGAACCACTACATGGGTATTGACCCCTAAAAAAATCCTAGAGTCGTAGTCGCGGTGGGCTTCCATATTTCATGTACATTTTATGATCTTATTTTTGATTCCCTAATACAATATCCCTCAATTGGTAGCTTAAATGACATTCCTCCATGATGGCAAGCAATCCAGATGACTGTCCCACAAAAGTGGAGCAACAAATGGAGAAAAAACTATACTAGTCGTTCACCATCAGGCCATAATTAGGGTTATATGATTGTCACTTATTGTCACTTTGTCTTTGTACATATGTTATATTTCATGACCCTATTTGTACCGGATCATGAAGAACCCTCTTCCTTACCATTCTACAGTTGGGTAGTGCATTATGAGACCCTCTACGAATCACTACACGGGTATTGACCCCCTAAAAAAATCCCAGAGTCATAGTCGCGGTGGGCTTCCATATTTCATGTACATTGTATGATCTTATTTTTGATTGCCTAATACAATATCCCTAAATTGGTAGCTTAAATGACATTCCTCCTTGATGGTAGCCAATCCAGATGATTGGCCCACAAAAGTGGAGCAACAAATGGAGAGAAAACTATACTAGTCATTCACCATCGAGCCATAATTAGGGTTATATTATTGTCACTTATTGTCACTTTGCATTCGTACATATGTTATATTTCATGGCCCTATTTGTACCGGATCATGAATAATCCTCCTCCATACCCTTCTAAGGTTTGGTAGTGCATTATGAGACCCTCTACGAACCACTACATGGGTATTGACCCCTAAAAAAATCCCAGAGTCGTAGTCGTGGTGGGCTTCCATATTTCATGTACATTGTATGATCTTATTTTTGATTCCCCAATACAATATCCCTAAATTGGTAGCTTAAATGGCATTCCTCCATGATGGCAACCAATCTAGATGATTCTCCCACAAAAGTGGAGGAACAAATGGAGAAAAAACTATACTAGTCGTTCACCACCAAGCCATAATTATGGTTATATTATTGTCACTTATTGTCACTTCGTCTTCATACAAATATTATATTTCATGACCCTATTTGTAGCGGAGTAAAAATAATCCTCATCCATACCCTTCTAAGGTTGGGTAGTGCATTATGAGACCCTCTACGAACCACTATACGGGTATTGACCCCTAAAAAAATCTCAGAGTCATAGTCGCGGTGGGCTTCCGTATTTCATGTACATTGTATGATCTTATTTTAGATTCTCCAATACAATATCCCTAAATTGGTAGCTTAAATGACTTTCCTCCATGATGGCAACCAATTCAGATGATTGTCTCCCAAAAGTGGAGCAACAAATAGAGAAAAAACTAAACTAGTCGTTCACCATTGAGCCATAATTAGGGTTATATTATTGTCACTTTGCCTTTGTCCATATGTTATATTTCATGACCCTATTTGTACCGGATCATGAAGAATCCTCCGCCATACCATTCTAAGGTTGGGTAGTGCATTATGAGACCCTCTACGAACCACTAGACGGGTATTGACCCCTAAAAAAATCCCAGAGTCGTAGTCGCGGTGGGATTCCATATTTCATGTACATTGTATGATCTTATTTTAGATTCCCCAATAAAATCTGACCAAATTGCTATCTTAAATGACATTCCTCCATGATGGCAACCAATCTAGATGATTGTCCCACAATAGTGGAGCAACAAATGGAGAAAAAACTATACTAGTCGTTCACCATCGAGCCATAATTAGGGTTATATTATTGTCACTTATTATCACTTTGCCTTCGTACATATGTTATATTTCATGACCCTATTTGTATCGGATCATAAAGAATCCTCTTCCATGCCATTCTATGGTTGGGTAGTGCATTATGAGACCTCTACGAACCACTACATGGGTATTGACCGCTAAAAAAATCCTAGAGTCGTAGTCGCGGTGGGCTTCCATATTTCATGTACATTGTATGATCTTATTTTTGATTCCCCAATACAATATCTCTAAATTGGTAGCTTAAATGACATTCCTCCATGATGGCAACCAATCCAGATGATTGTCCCACAAAAGTGGAGCAACAAATGGAGAAAAAACTATGCTAGTCGTTCACCATCGAGCCATAATTAGGGTTATATTATTGTCACTTATTGTCACTTTGCCTTCGTACATATGTTATATTTCATGACCCTATTTGTATCGGATCACGAAGAATCCTCTTCCATACCATTGTATGGTTGGGTAGTGAATTATGAGACCTCTATGAACCACTACACGGGTATTGACCCCTAAAAAAATCCTAGAGTCGTAGTCGCGGTGGGCTTCCATATTTCATGTACATTTTATGATCTTATTTTTGATTCCCCAATACAATATCCCTAAATTGGTAGCTTAAATGACATTCCTCCATGATGGCAAGCAATCCAGATGACTGTCCCACAAAAGTGGAGCAACAAATGGAGAAAAAACTATAGTAGTCGTTCACCATCGAGCCATAATTAGGGTTATACGATTATCACTTATTGTCACTTTGCCTTTGTACATATGTTATATTTCATGACCCTATTTGTACCAGATCATGAAGAACCCTCTTCCATACCATTCTACGGTTGGGTAGTTCATTATGAGATCCTCTACGAACCACTACACGGGTATTGACCCCTAAAAAAATTCCAGAGTCATAGTCGCGGTGGGCTTCCATATTTCATGTACATTGTATGATCTTATTTTTGATTCCCCAATACAATATCCCTAAATTGGTAGCTTAAATGACATTCCTCCATGATGGCAACCAATCTAGATGATTCTCCCAGAAAAGTGGAGCAACAAATGGAGAAAAAACTATACTAGTCGTTCACCACCGAGCCATAATTAGGGTTATATTATTGTCACTTTGTCTTTGTATAAATGTTATATTTCATGACCCTATTTGTAGCAGATCACAAATAATCCTCCTCCATACCCTTCTAAGGTTGGGTAGTGCATTATGAGACCCTCTACGAACCACTATACGGGTATTGACCCCTAAAAAAATCTCAAAGTCATAGTCACGGTGGGCTTCCGTATTTCATGTACATTGTATGATCTTATTTTAGATTCCCCAATATAATATCCCTAAATTGGTAGCTTAAATGACTTTCCTCCATGATGGTAACCAATTTACATGATTGTCTCACAAAAGTGGAGCAACAAATAGAGAAAAAACTAAACTAGTCGTTCACCATTGAGCCATAATTAGGGTTATATTATTGTCACTTTGCCTTTGTCCATATGTTATATTTCATGACCCTATTTGTACCGGATCACGAAGAATCCTCCTCCATACCCTTCTAAGGTTGGGTAGTGCATTATGAGACCCTCTACGAACCACTAGACGGGTATTGACCCCTAAAAAAATCCCAGAGTCGTAGTCGCGGTGGGATTCCATATTTCATGTACATTGCATGATCTTATTTTAGATTCCCCAATACAATATGACCAAATTGCTAGCTTAAATGACATTCCTCCATGATGGCAACCAATCTAGATGATTGTCCCACAATAGTGGAGCAACAAATGGAGAAAAAACTATACTAGTCATTCACCATTGAGCCATAATTAGGGTTATATTATTGTCACTTATTATCACTTTGCCTTCGTACATATGTTATATTTCATGACCCTATTTGTATCGGATCATAAAGAATCCCCTTCCATACCATTCTATGGTTGGGTAGTGCATTATGAGACCTCTACGAACCACTACACGGGTATTGACCCCTAAAAAAATCCCAGAGTCGTAGTCGCGGTGGGCTTCCATATTTCATGTACATTGTATGATCTTATTTTTGATTCCCCAATACAATATCTCTAAATTGGTAGCTTAAATGACATTCCTCCACGATGGCAACCAATCCAGATGATGTCCCCACAAAGTGGAGCAACAAATGGAGAAAAAACTATGCTAGTCGTTCACCATCGAGCCATAATTAGGGTTATATTATTGTCACTTATTGTCACTTTGCCTTCGTACATATGTTATATTTCATGACCCTATTTGTATCTAATCACTAAGAATCCTCTTCCATACCATTCTATGGTTGGGTAGTGCATTATGAGACCTCTATGAACCACTACACGGGTATTGAGCCCTAAAAAAATCCTAGAGTCATAGTCGCGGTGGGCTTCCATATTTCATGTACATTTTATGATCTTATTTTTGATTCCCCAATACAATATCCCTAAATTGGTAGCTTAAATGACATTCCTCCATGATGGCAAGCAATCCAGATGACTGTCCCACAAAAGTGGAGCAACAAATGGAGGAAAAACTATACTAGTCGTTCACCATCGAGCCATAATTAGGGTTATATGATTGTCACTTATTGTCACTTTGCCTTTGTACATATGTTGAATTTCATGACCCTATTTGTACCGGATCATGAAGAACCCTCTTCCATACCATTCTACGGTTGGGTAGTTCATTATGAGACCCTCTACGAACCACTAAACGGGTATTGACCCCTAAAAAAATCCCAGAGTCATAGTCGCGGTGGGCTTCCATATTTCATGTACATTGTATGATCTTATTTTATCGATCAGGAGAGGAGAGACAAACGACTGAAGGTGATGCGGAACCTACACACACAACCAAGTACTTTGTTCCCAACTTGCGATGAGGTTGTCAATCTCACCGGTTTGCTTGAAACAAAGATTATGAGCGTATCGAGTGGAAAACAATATAGTATGCGAGTAAAGTAAACAGTACGAGTAAAGTAAACAGGTGATAGCAATATGATGGAAATAGGACCGGGATCCACAGTTCACTAGTGGTGTCTCTCCATAAGATAAATAACACATGCTGGGTAAACAAATTACAGTTGGGCAATTGATAGAATAAAGATAAACGTGATATGTCAAGAAGATCACTATGAGATTTACTCTGGGCATTACAACAAAATACATAGACCGCCATCCAATTGCATCTACACTACTACAGAAAGGCCTACTAGTGACGGGCCTATTTTGCTTACTAGTGACGGGCAAGCCGCCTGTCACTGGTATGCCGTCACTGGTAACTGGTTACTAGTTACAGGCAAGATTGCCCGTCACTAGTAACGTTACCCGTGACAGGCATAATCTTCTTGCTCGTCACTAGTATTTTCTTTACCAATGACATGCATATTGTGCTGCCCGTCACTACTAAGTTCTTACGAATTAAAAAAAATTATGCATCCAATACTCATTCATACATACAATGCATTAATAATTGTATACATTCCACATAAGCTCAAATATTTATCTGCAATTCAATATCTATTGTATATTATTTTTTATATAACCTTCATAACAACTTCTTCAGGTCTCTACTGATAATTGAACCAAAATAACTAGTACTAGCCAATTTGGCACTACGAGCTGATGACGATAGAAGGCAAACCAAATTAATTGGCTACAAGGAAAAACAAATTGCATAAGCATGAGATCTTAGCATACGCCTCTAGCATGTTGTTCTTCATGACTTCAAGATCTTCAGGAGTTCTGATTCCAGCAATCACATCCACACCCTATGTAAGAAAAACACTTCAATTATGCATAATTCATATATGCTACTATCGTACTTGCTTAATGTATTTTTTGACCAAAGTTGGCAACGTGTATACTAATTTAATGTTATTTGACCAAAGTGGGTAGCGCAAGTGCGCATACAACATTGCATGCCTTCAATAGCCCAAAAGTAAGCAAAACCAATTAATACATGAGCATATACAAGGAATTCCGCATAAATATTATTTTCTTCATTGTTTTAGTTTATAGTGTAGAGACCACGTACCAAAGTTGTTTCCCATTGTTGTGAAACACCATGCACTACATATTTTACGAACAAGAATGCTTTAGACAAATAGACCATTAGTTGGTTTCAAGGAGATATCCATAACTTAAATGTGAATCTGATTGGATGGCTATTAAGCAATGCACACCTCATGCATCATAAGAATAATTCATCAAAGTAGTATATCCTTAGTCATAGATTCTTAAGATGTAGAAATTCATCGTACTTCATAATAAATTATGAAAACAAACGAGCAAAAATGTGTTGTAGTTTTTCTTTTTTATGTCGGGACAAATTTAAGAAATTGACAATGCATCATGTCTACTTAGAATTAGAAAGCAATGTAAAATGCATGGGACCAGATTCTAGAATATATTATCAGCCGGTTATCCTATCACTATGTTGTGGAAAAATAAATTAAACATATATTACACTGAAATAAGTGTTTCAAAATATGTGAAAAAATTAAGAAAACTAAATTAAATTTATGTGTAAGGTTCTCTAAATCATCATATGTGCATGACATTCAACAAAATTGAGTCGAAACACTACAGAGTTTAATACAACTTACATATTTCAGTAGAAAATTATCCTACTGTTATTTAACCCCTCTGCCTTTTCTTAGCCTCTGAATTTTCTTAGCCTCTGAAACACCAGTCATTCCAAAAAAAAAACTTATTATGGCTACAAGTAACATGTAAATAAATAATCTCATAACCGTAGAATTGAACTAATAACCAAGAAACTTTCTGTACGAGCCTGGTTTAGATGAAAGTGAGAAATGATCTTTTTTGATCAAGTAGGAAATGCAACTGGAAATTGGTGCCCTTACCTAACAAATGCTATGAGCCATCTGCAAATTGGTCACAGTTCACCGAGAGATAAAAATCTTAATTATGCTAGAATAATGAAATGTACATGGTCTGCAGTAATAAAGCGAGAGATAAAAATCTTAATTATGCTGGAATAATGAAATGTACATGGTCTACAGTGTTATTAGAGATTACCATTACTCCATCGTCGTAGCAATATACTCCTCTTTTTTAAAATCACTCTCGAACAAACTTGGTGCTGTTCTAGCTGCATACATCAGATACCACATGTACATTTACTACTCCCTCCGACCCATAATACTCTTCACTAATATAGATATATCTAGATATATTTTAGTGATAGATACATCCGTATTAGTGAAAAGTAATATGGGTTGGAGGGAGTATAATATTCACGCACAAATCAAAACAACAGGAAAAATGTCAGAAAGCGTAGTATGATTCCGTCATGAGATCAACCTCAAGTATAAAACGTTAGGTCTTGCCTTCTGAAGTGTGAACAGGATCTTTTCTAATTCCTCATGGCTAGTTTCTTTAAGCTCCTCGTCCAGAGATATACTTAACACTCGCGAATAGGAGCTGCATCTCTATAGAGCCATGGCCGATGTGGCAGGAATGCATGGCAACAACAAATTAGGGCTATTATATGAAGAAAAAGGTAATTTTGCCGGAGCAGAGTAACATGAAGGTATATTGGAGTAGTAATTATCGGTGTAGAATAAAGGGAAGGATAGAGTCAAGTAATTGATCCTATCGCCAGCCTACACATATAATTTTTTTTGTTGACAATCTCTATGCAGAATAATAGTTGATAATATATCTGCAGCTACCGCTTGTATATTTAGTGTAAACAAAAGGTTGGTGTGCTCTAGCCATACACAGATATCAAAACCAACACAACAACGTGATACCAGATCAGTCGAGACAACTCATGGAAGCGAATTGAATTAAAAAATTGCTGGTCCGGCTCACCTCCTCCTCAAGAAGCGCCATCATGGATCGCAATAATAGTTCAGAAGCATAAGGGAGCACACGGTTCTAACCAGACCAATCCACTAGCCGACAACCGTCTTGCGCCGTGGCGCGGGCAGTGACCGCTCTCTCAATCCGCACCTCTGCCGACTCCATCGTGTAGCACTGGAATGACACGCTTGGCAGAGACTTCGAGCTGGAAGCGGACGGGTTGCCGCTGCTTGGGGAGACGCTAATGCAACAATCACTGCACCAGATCTATCTTTTCTCTCTTTTCATGGCGGCAGGGGCGGAACACCAGGAACACTGCCGTGTCCACGGCAAGGGAGGCCGACTGGCGGCGGCTTGCCGACCTAGAAGATGGAGCAGAGGAGAGAGGATGGATGGTGATCTTCAATTCGACGGAGTCGTGACTAGCGGCTGCGCGCGCCAAACCCTAATCAATCCTCTTTCATGTGCTCAAACTTAGTAGTAGTAGGTGGGATTAGACCGGGTGTCTTCTTGGGTGCTCTTCTGGCCGTGAAGTATACGTGTTGGATCGGGAGTGCGATTGTCCGTTCAAAAAAAAAGTGCGATTGGAATTCAATCCGGATCAGGGTGCAGGGGCTGCTGTCGGGTTGCACAAAAAAGGAGCACTTTCGGATGGAGTGAATTTACTAACGGAGAACCAGGAAATGTACTCTGTACAAGATATGTAACTGGCCTGTGACATGCATCGATAAAAGTCCGTCGCTAGTAAATTTAATAGTTTGATAAGGCGTTTATAAGAAATTTCGGTGACAGGCATTTGTGCTGCCTGTCGCTGATATTTTATGCCAGTGACAGCTATTTACCTGTCCGTCACTAGTAATGGTTATCAGTGATAGACTTGTTTTTGCCCGTTAGTAATAATCGTGCGGCTATAAGCAATTCTGCAGTAGTGCTATGACTAATAATCCACTCCCGGGGATATCAATCCGAACACCCCAGTAGTATTAAGTTGCGAACAACAGGTAATTGCATGCAAGATCATAAACAACATAGAGATAGCTACTAACAACGGAGAGCATGCAAGATCATAAACAACATAGAGATAACAAAAGATAATATTCAGTACAGCAACTTGATCATAAACACCAATATTCATCGGATCCCAACAAACCAAACATGTAGAATTACATAACGGTGATCTCAATCATGTAGGACAGCTCATGAGATCTAAACATGAAGCACATGGTGGAGAAGACAACCATCTAGCTACTGCTATGGACCCATAGTCCAAGGTAGACTACTCACTCATCGCTCCGGAGGCAAGCATGGCGATGAAGAAGACCTTCGGTGGTGATTCCCCTCTCCGGCAGGGTGCCGGGAAGAGCTTCTGGACCCTCCCGATCTTTGGGTCGACGGTGGCGGTGGATCGCGATGTGTTCTGGAAATCTGATCGGGTACTTAGGTTTTTTCCGTCGGGGGGTCTTTATAGGCGAAGGGGCGTCGTTAGAGGAGGAGCCAGGCGCCCTCACATGGGGCCCGCGCGGCCAGGGGCCTGGCTGCGCCACCCCTGTGTGTGGGGCCCTGGTGGCCCCCCTCCTACTCTCCTTCGGATCTCTAGAAGCTTCCGGGTAAAATAAGACTTTAGGAACTTGTTTCGTCCAATTCCGAGAATATTTCCTGTGTATCACTTCTGAAACACAAAAACAGCAGAAAACAGGAAACTGGCACTGTGGCAACTTGTTAATAGGTTAGTTCCGGAAAATGCATAAAAGTGCCACTAAGTGTAACGAAACAATAGGCAAATGGTGTAAAAACAAGCATGGAGCATCAAAAATTATAGATACATTGGAGACGTATCACTTTGCTTCGGTTTGCTTGCTTAGTGCTGCTTCTTGTAGTTTCAGGAAGGTTGTGCAATCTTTCATTGCATGCCTGGACACTCGCTTTCCATCAACAAATGCTGAGTGTATATGGCAAGGCCCGTTTAACATGTCTTCTGGCGATGGGTTGTACTCTCTGGATTCTCTTGTGGGAAACTTTTTGTAGTCCTCTTTTCGGTAGCTTCGATATCATGAGCTTCTGCGATCACTCCCTTGGTAGCTATTGTCCTTATATCCCGCGGCTACTTTGCTGTGGGAGCCGTAGTTGTCGTAATTGCGAGATCTTCTTCTTTGGCTTCCATATCTGTTTCTTCTTCGTCCTCTAGCGATCGCGTCCATTTGTTGTTGCATGCGTCTTCTCCATCTGCAAATCTGTTTGCTACGTCCATGAGGTCTGACACTGTTTTTGGCTTGATTCTGCCCATCTCTTCGACTAGGTCTCCTCTCCTTAACCCAATTATGAACGCGTCTATTGCTCTTTCATCTGAAACTTTGACTGCCGAGTTTTTGATAAGGCTCCATCTTTGGATGTACGCCCTTAGGGTTTCTCTGCGTTTTTGTACACATGCTTTGACTTCTTCTATCAATGCCGGTCGCTTATATGTCAACCTAAAGTTACTTGTAAATTGTTTCGTGAGATCTTCCCAACTTCCAATGGTCTCTTTCTCTAATTTTCTCAACCATGACCTTGCTGCGCCGGTGAGGTGTAGTTGCAAACTTTGCATAGCTGTTTCTTTGGTTCCTCCCAATATTTGCACTGCTTGTAGATAGTCTGAGAGCCATGACTGTGGTTCTTGAGATCCGTCGTATTTTTGTTGATCATGGGGTAGTTTGAATCCCTTGGGTACTGGCGTGGTGCAAACCCTACGGGTAAAGCGCAATGCTCCCATCTCTTTTTCGTCGTCTTCATAGCCGTGCCTTCTATTTGGAGATCGAGATCTTTGAGTTCCTCCATGTCTTGGGCTCCCATGCTGCTTTGGTGATGGCGATCGAGATCGTCGACTACTGCTTCTGTGCCGAGGACTATTGTGACGGTGAGGTGACCTTGGCTTGTGTGTTTCCTTCTAGTGATATGCCTCCTCTTCTTTTGCTGGTAGCTTGTTACCCACCATCTTCAATCCGTTCAACGCTGCTCTGTGCATATATTCTCTCGAGTCTCCTGGACTTGGTCGAGTTGTAAATAGATACGCTTGAGCTGCCACTAGTGCTGCTTTGGGAGTTTTTGGTATGATGTTTCCCTGCTCGTCGACCAATAGGAAGGATGAGTCAAGATTTTTGGAGATGCTTTGCCTTTCTGAGTACTCGAGGTTTTCATACCTTGAACCATGTCGACGATTCCTATTTGCATTAGTATGTGATGCGTCGCTTTGTGCTCTGTGAGCGGCGTTGCTGGCTGCAATGGTTGAGTCTTTTCTCTTATGTATCTCTATTTTCTCCTTTGCTAATTGCTTTGCCTATTGCCTTAGGGCATAGTGATACCCTAGGAGCATGTCCTTGCTGGAATTTGATGGTATCGACGTGCCGTGCTCTACGGCTGCCCTTATTACTCTCCATTCGTCGGCTGATAGTTGAATTTTTTCCCTGGTTGTGAGGGAGTCTGCAGTTTGTCCGTCTGCTAGATGATTTGCTCCTCTGTCGCTATTTGCTGGGTTTAGCACTGGATTGTTGTTTTCATCGAATTCTTCTGAATTGTCTCCTACAATGGCGAGCACCTGGCACTATTTTCTGACTTTATTATTAAAGCTTGAGAAGATCGAATCATCATCTTCAGAAAGCTCTAACCCTGTCTTCCACGTATCAGTTGACTTGTCTGAGATATTGTCTTGGCAAATCTTGAGATCTTCGAGTTGGACCTCTAAGTCGAAATTTTCCATTGTTTCATTGCCTTCTGCAATTTTTCTCTCTTGTACTTCTCCTAAGCTGACCGGCAAGGTTACCTCGCTGGAAGAGCCTTCAGAATATTCTATCATGACTACTGTTTCAGGCTCACTTGCCGACAGATCTGGTTTCGCCGGATCTGAAAGGCGAGTCGAATCCGAAGGCCTGATGAAGATGCTTAGACTTCCGATTGTCACTTCCATCTCTTGGTTTTCATTGATTCCTACACTACTGTTGGCTAAAAGCAAAAAAGCCATCGAATTCATGATTCCAACGCCCAGGTCCCCACGATCAGCGCTAATTTATGAGGGGTTAACTCAACAAATGTCCTAAATGAAGGACTTAGGATCGGGGAGATAGGGCATCGGATGAACTCGAAGGTAAAGTTAGTCGAAAAAGGTGTATATCGAAAGTAAACTTGGGTGTTTAACCTGGCTTGCTTTCAATCTGGCCTACATCGTCCCCTCCTGGCCCCTATATATAGGTGGCCAGGTCTCGAGGATCGGGTAGGGTTCGATACAGATTACAAATCGACATACGGTAAGAACTCGTATTTCGAATATCATTACAATTGGGCCTAGCTCAACGGGCCTCAGGGGTACTCAACTAGTGGGCTCTATTAGCTATACCCTTGTCAATTATTGTCACTTATTGTCACTTCGCCTTTGTACAAATGTTATATTTCATGACCCTATTTTACCGGATCACGAAGAATCCTCCTCCATACCCTTCTAAGGTTGGGTAGTGCATTATGAGAACCTCTACGAACCACTACACGGGTATTGACCCCTAAAAAAATCTCAGAGTCGTAGTCGCAGTGGGCTTCCATATTTCATGTACATTGTATGATCTTATTTTAGATTCCCCAATACAATATCCCTAAATTGGTAGCTTAAATGACATTCCCCATGATGGCAACCAATTCAGATGATTGTTCACAAAAGTGGAGCAACAAATAGAGAAAAAACAATACTAGTCGTTCACCATCGAGCCATAATTAGGGTTATATTATTGTCACTTATTGTCACTTTGCCATCGTCAATATGTTATATTTCATGACCCTATTTGTACCGGATCACGAAGAATCCTCCTCCATACCCTTCTAAGGTTGGGTAGTGCATTATGAGACCCTCTACGAACCACTACACGGGTATTGACCCCAGAAAAAATCCCAGAGTCATAGTCGCGGTGGGCTTCCATATTTCATGTACATTGTATGATCTTATTAGATTCCCCAATACAATATGACCAAATTGCTAGCTTAAATGACATTCCTCCATGATGGCAACCAATCTAGATGATTGTCCCACAAAAGTGGAGCAACAAATGGAGAAAAACTATACTAGTCGTTCACCATCGAGCCATAATTAGGGTTATATTATTGTCACTTATTGTCACTTTGCCTTCGTACATATGTTATATTTCATGACCCTATTTGTATCGGATCACGAAGAATCCTCTTCCATACCATTCTATAGGTTGGGTAGTGCATTATGAGACCTCTATGAACCACTACACGGGTATTGACCCTAAAAAAATCTCAGAGTCGTAGTCGCGGTGGGCTTCCATATTTCATGTACATTGTATGATCTTATTTTAGATTCCCCAATACAATATGACCAAATTGTAGCTTAAATGACATTCCTCCATGATGGCAACCATCTAGATGATTGTCCCACAAAAGTGGAGCAACAAAGAGAAAAAACTATACTAGTCGTTCACCATCGAGCCATAATTAGGGTTATATTATTGTATTATTGTCACTTTGCATTCGTACATATGTTATATTTCATGACCCTATTTGTACCGGATCACGAAGAATCCTCCTCCATACCCTTCTAAGGTTGGGTAGTGCATTATGAGACCCTCTACGAACCACTACATGGGTATTGACCCCTAAAAAATCCCAGAGTCGTAGTCGCGGTGGGCTTCCATTTTCATGTACATTGTATGATCTTATTTTGATTCCCCAATACAATATCCCTAAATTGTAGCTTAAATGACATTCCTCCATGATGGCAACCAATCTAGATGATTGTCCCACAAAAGTGGAGCAACAAATGGAGAAAAAACATACTAGTCGTTCACCACCGACCATAATTAGGGTTATATTATTGTCACTTATTGTCACTTTGCATTCAACATATGTTATATTTCATGACCCTATTTGTACCGGATCAGAAGAATCCTCCTCCATACCATTCTAAGGTTGGGTAGTGCATTATGAGACCCTCTACGAACCACTACATGGGTATTGACCCCTAAAAAAATCCCAGAGTCGTAGTCGCGGTGGGCTTCCATATTTCATGTACATTGTATGATCTTATTTTTGATTGCCCAATACAATATCCCTAAATTGGTAGCTTAAATGACATTCCTCCATGATGGCAACCAATCTAGATGATTTCCACAAAAGTGGAGCAACAAATGGAGAAAAAACTATACGTCGTTCACCACCGAGCCATAATTAGGTTATATTATTGTACTTATTGTCACTTTGCCTTCGAACAATGTTATATTTCATGACCCTATTTGTACCAGATCACGAAGAATCCTCCTCCATACCCTTCTAAGGTTGGGTAGTGCATTATGAGACCCTCTATGAACCACTACTGGGTATTGACCCCTAAAAAAATCTCAGATCGTAGTCGCGGTGGGCTTCCATATTTCATGTATATTGTATGATATTTTGATTCCCCAATACAATATCCCTAAATTGGTAGCTTAAATGACATTCCTCCATGATGGCAACCAATCAGATGATTGTCTCACAAAGTGGAGCAACAAATAGAGAAAAAACTATACTAGTCATTCACCATCGAGCCATAATTAGGGTTATATTATTGTCACTTATTGTCACTTTGCCTTCGTCCATATGTTATATTTCATGACCCTATTTGTACCGGATCATGAAGAATCCTCCTCCATACCCTTCTAAGGTTGGGTAGTGCATTATGAGACTCTACGAACCACTACACGGGTATTGACCCCTAAAAAAATCCCAGAGTCGTAGTCGCGGTGGGCTTCCATATTTCATGTACATTGTATGATCTTATTTTAGATTCCCCAAACAATATGACCAAATTGTAGCTTAAATGACATTCCTCCATGATGGCAACCAATCTAGATGATTGTCCCACAAAAGTGGAGCAACAAATGAGAAAAAACTATACTAGTCATTCACCATCGAGCCATAATTAGGGTTATATTATTGTCACTTATTGTCACTTTGCCTTCGTACATATGTTATATTTCATGACCCTATTTGTATCGGATCACGAAGAATCCTCTTCCATACCATTATATGGTTGGGTAGTGCATTATGAGACCTCTACGCCACTACACGGGTATTGACCCCTAAAAAAATCCCAGAGTCGTAGTCGCGGTGGGCTTCCATATTTCATGTACATTGTATGATCTTATTTTTGATTCCCCAATACAATATCCCTAAATTGGTAGCTTAAATGACATTCCTCCATGATGGCAACCAATCCAGATGATTGTCCCACAAACAAAATGCTGAGGTGGCAACTTGGCCTCTTGTTTGTAATTTTCCATTTCTGCTTTTGATGTAAAAACCTTTAATTGTGTGCAACCCGAGAACTTCAGTCAAAGGGTTTGCATCTATGTAAATATGCTTCGTTTCTATGATATATCGTGTTAGCTTCTGAAATGCTTCTCCTTTTCTTTCTTTTGGCTTCCAGTCTATGCGTATGGGTGAACCTTCAAGTTGCGATCAGGCTCCATCTTCTGCCGGTGCTTTTGACTCTAGAATTTCATCGCCTCCTCGCCGTTGCTGCCAATGCGCTGAATATTCTTCAAGGATTTTGGATCTTGAAAATCGCTTGACTTTAGCCAAATGCCAAGCGCAGATGACTATAGACAAAGCTAGCAAAGCTTGTGGTTTGATGAAGCAGATATCTATTCTTGATGACGAGGTGTCTAGTCTGATGGCGAAGGTTGTCCACCATGAAGAATGCGAATCTTTTATCATCAGCATTATCGAATCTGCTTGCGAGATGCTGCAATGTAAGGTTCCTTCCAACTTATTTTTTCCCCTTTTGTTCCATTACTGCTTTGTGATATCCTTTGTCCCCTTAGGCACTTGTTTGGATTTTGCTGCTGAAGCTCGCCGTGTTGCCGAGAAAAATACGGCTCTGGAAAAAATGTCAGAGGGTACTTATAGTTTGTGGTCTGATCCCCGACGCCGCCGTGCTATCGTTTTGCTTCAGGATCGAGCCCAGCATATTGGACAGTCAGTCGATGGTTGCCAAAGAGCCCTCATCACCATGCACTCTGTCATGCTTCCTCGCAATCCTCTGCCTAGAAGTTTTCCACTGCTACTCGACACTTTTAGATCCAGTCAGCGTATTCATCGATTGATAGAACTGAATTTAGTGGCAGGTGCCAATTTTGCTCTTGGGTGGATGCACAAGTGGCACCCAAGACTCAATTATAGTTCTATGTCGCTGAGCTATCCCTCGGGTGGAGCTAGTCTTCGAGTACATCTGGAGAATACCATGCAGCCTGCTCGAAGGATTATAGCTAGGCTGTTGCGGGAGGATGCTGCGTTTTTCCGCGAGTATCACTATTTAGATCCTCTAGGTGTGGATGATTCTGACAACCCGATGCTGTAATATTCGTGTACATGTGGAACGTGAGAGTTTCTTATTTCGCGACTATAGGTCTGAAATTTGTTCTCAGAGCGTTTTATATGATTCGTGCATTTGCCGCATTTTTCTTTTGAGAGAACTCATAAACTCGAATGTGAGGAACATTTCCTCTTTATTATACTTGTAATGTAAGATACATGGGATGACCCAAGAGTTCCGGCCTATGACCTATGTTTTGGATCTAGAGGGCATTGCCCTGGGATAACTCTTGGCTTTTACAGCCTTATTCTTCTATTCTACTTTGTTGTTCTCGATACTTATGTCGTCATGTCCTTCTCTTCTTCTTCTGTAGTTTTGTCTTCTACTGATGCTTCTACTCATGGTTTCTTCATCTCTGGCTCCGTGATATGTCCTTCGGGTAGCTTGTCGCCTTCCTTAGTCGTGCCTTTCGCCTTCTCTGCATAGTTGGCTATCATGCCAAAGTTTTGCGCCATCCTGTGGAACTCCTTGTCGCATAGGTCTGAAACCTCAAAGCTTCCCTTTACTGTGATGATTCCCTTTGGTCCTGGCATCTTGAGTACTAGATACGTATAGTGAAGTACTGCCATGAATCGCAAAAACAGGGGTCGCCCGAGGATCGCATGATACTGAGATGGCCAGTCCATGACTTCAAAGTCGAGCTTTTCTCTTCTGTAGTTTTGTCGGTTGCCGAAGCAAATGTTGAGTGCTATCCGACCTAGTGGATAATTTGGCACTTCCTGGTACTATCCCATGGAAGGAACAATCTGTTGGCTTCAAGAACTCTAGTGATATATGCATTGCTCTGAGCATTTTTTCATATATCAAATTGATTCCACTTACCGCGTCCATGAATATTCTATCGACATCATACGTGCCAATTTGAGCTTTGAGTACGAGAGGTGCATTTCCTGGCCGAGGTACCATTATAGGGTGATCTTCTCTGGTGAACTTGATTGGTTGCTCTGACCAATGTAGATATTCCGTTGTGGCTGGAGGTGGCGTGATTGCTAGATTGATTTGTCATGATATGCTTTTTTCTTCTTTGTTCGACTTGGGCACAGGTTGTATCATTGCTATGATGTGCCCCTTGGACGGAATGTACCCGCCGTCGTCATCGCGTCCCTGGCTTGGCTGGTCTTGTCCTTGAGAAGCTCCATTGTTTCCTTGTTGACTTGTGGGAGGTTTGTTGTTTCCTTCGTATCCTTGTTGCTTTGTGCTACTGGTTGATGGCGCCAAAAAATTAGCTTGATGGTGCCAAGTTGACGTGGGAGCAGACTGTCCTTGTGCGTGGTGGATAACCAGCCCGTTGGGAACCCCAAGAGGAAGGTATGATGAGTATAGCAGCTAGTCTTCCCTCAGTTAAGAAACCAAGGTTTAATATCGATCAGGAGAGGAGAGACAAACGACTGAAGGTGATGCGGAACCTACACACACAACCAAGTACTTTGTTCCCAACTTGCGATGAGGTTGTCAATCTCACCGGTTTGCTTGAAACAAAGATTATGAGCGTATCGAGTGGAAAACAATATAGTATGCGAGTAAAGTAAACAGTACGAGTAAAGTAAACAGGTGATAGCAATATGATGGAAATAGGACCGGGATCCACAGTTCACTAGTGGTGTCTCTCCATAAGATAAATAACACATGCTGGGTAAACAAATTACAGTTGGGCAATTGATAGAATAAAGATAAACGTGATATGTCAAGAAGATCACTATGAGATTTACTCTGGGCATTACAACAAAATACATAGACCGCCATCCAATTGCATCTACACTACTACAGAAAGGCCTACTAGTGACGGGCCTATTTTGCTTACTAGTGACGGGCAAGCCGCCTGTCACTGGTATGCCGTCACTGGTAACTGGTTACTAGTTACAGGCAAGATTGCCCGTCACTAGTAACGTTACCAGTGACAGGCATAATCTTCTTGCTCGTCACTAGTATTTTCTTTACCAATGACATGCATATTGTGCTGCCCGTCACTACTAAGTTCTTACGAATTAAAAAAAATTATGCATCCAATACTCATTCATACATACAATGCATTAATAATTGTATACATTCCACATAAGCTCAAATATTTATCTGCAATTCAATATCTATTGTATATTATTTTTTATATAACCTTCATAACAACTTCTTCAGGTCTCTACTGATAATTGAACCAAAATAACTAGTACTAGCCAATTTGGCACTACGAGCTGATGACGATAGAAGGCAAACCAAATTAATTGGCTACAAGGAAAAACAAATTGCATAAGCATGAGATCTTAGCATACGCCTCTAGCATGTTGTTCTTCATGACTTCAAGATCTTCAGGAGTTCTGATTCCAGCAATCACATCCACACCCTATGTAAGAAAAACACTTCAATTATGCATAATTCATATATGCTACTATCGTACTTGCTTAATGTATTTTTTGACCAAAGTTGGCAACGTGTATACTAATTTAATGTTATTTGACCAAAGTGGGTAGCGCAAGTGCGCATACAACATTGCATGCCTTCAATAGCCCAAAAGTAAGCAAAACCAATTAATACATGAGCATATACAAGGAATTCCGCATAAATATTATTTTCTTCATTGTTTTAGTTTATAGTGTAGAGACCACGTACCAAAGTTGTTTCCCATTGTTGTGAAACACCATGCACTACATATTTTACGAACAAGAATGCTTTAGACAAATAGACCATTAGTTGGTTTCAAGGAGATATCCATAACTTAAATGTGAATCTGATTGGATGGCTATTAAGCAATGCACACCTCATGCATCATAAGAATAATTCATCAAAGTAGTATATCCTTAGTCATAGATTCTTAAGATGTAGAAATTCATCGTACTTCATAATAAATTATGAAAACAAACGAGCAAAAATGTGTTGTAGTTTTTCTTTTTTATGTCGGGACAAATTTAAGAAATTGACAATGCATCATGTCTACTTAGAATTAGAAAGCAATGTAAAATGCATGGGACCAGATTCTAGAATATATTATCAGCCGGTTATCCTATCACTATGTTGTGGAAAAATAAATTAAACATATATTACACTGAAATAAGTGTTTCAAAATATGTGAAAAAATTAAGAAAACTAAATTAAATTTATGTGTAAGGTTCTCTAAATCATCATATGTGCATGACATTCAACAAAATTGAGTCGAAACACTACAGAGTTTAATACAACTTACATATTTCAGTAGAAAATTATCCTACTGTTATTTAACCCCTCTGCCTTTTCTTAGCCTCTGAATTTTCTTAGCCTCTGAAACACCAGTCATTCCAAAAAAAAAACTTATTATGGCTACAAGTAACATGTAAATAAATAATCTCATAACCGTAGAATTGAACTAATAACCAAGAAACTTTCTGTACGAGCCTGGTTTAGATGAAAGTGAGAAATGATCTTTTTTGATCAAGTAGGAAATGCAACTGGAAATTGGTGCCCTTACCTAACAAATGCTATGAGCCATCTGCAAATTGGTCACAGTTCACCGAGAGATAAAAATCTTAATTATGCTAGAATAATGAAATGTACATGGTCTGCAGTAATAAAGCGAGAGATAAAAATCTTAATTATGCTGGAATAATGAAATGTACATGGTCTACAGTGTTATTAGAGATTACCATTACTCCATCGTCGTAGCAATATACTCCTCTTTTTTAAAATCACTCTCGAACAAACTTGGTGCTGTTCTAGCTGCATACATCAGATACCACATGTACATTTACTACTCCCTCCGACCCATAATACTCTTCACTAATATAGATATATCTAGATATATTTTAGTGATAGATACATCCGTATTAGTGAAAAGTAATATGGGTTGGAGGGAGTATAATATTCACGCACAAATCAAAACAACAGGAAAAATGTCAGAAAGCGTAGTATGATTCCGTCATGAGATCAACCTCAAGTATAAAACGTTAGGTCTTGCCTTCTGAAGTGTGAACAGGATCTTTTCTAATTCCTCATGGCTAGTTTCTTTAAGCTCCTCGTCCAGAGATATACTTAACACTCGCGAATAGGAGCTGCATCTCTATAGAGCCATGGCCGATGTGGCAGGAATGCATGGCAACAACAAATTAGGGCTATTATATGAAGAAAAAGGTAATTTTGCCGGAGCAGAGTAACATGAAGGATACATTGGAGTAGTAATTATCGGTGTAGAATAAAGGGAAGGATAGAGTCAAGTAATTGATCCTATCGCCAGCCTACACATATAATTTTTTTTGTTGACAATCTCTATGCAGAATAATAGTTGATAATATATCTGCAGCTACCGCTTGTATATTTAGTGTAAACAAAAGGTTGGTGTGCTCTAGCCATACACAGATATCAAAACCAACACAACAACGTGATACCAGATCAGTCGAGACAACTCATGGAAGCGAATTGAATTAAAAAATTGCTGGTCCGGCTCACCTCCTCCTCAAGAAGCGCCATCATGGATCGCAATAATAGTTCAGAAGCATAAGGGAGCACACGGTTCTAACCAGACCAATCCACTAGCCGACAACCGTCTTGCGCCGTGGCGCGGGCAGTGACCGCTCTCTCAATCCGCACCTCTGCCGACTCCATCGTGTAGCACTGGAATGACACGCTTGGCAGAGACTTCGAGCTGGAAGCGGACGGGTTGCCGCTGCTTGGGGAGACGCTAATGCAACAATCACTGCACCAGATCTATCTTTTCTCTCTTTTCATGGCGGCAGGGGCGGAACACCAGGAACACTGCCGTGTCCACGGCAAGGGAGGCCGACTGGCGGCGGCTTGCCGACCTAGAAGATGGAGCAGAGGAGAGAGGATGGATGGTGATCTTCAATTCGACGGAGTCGTGACTAGCGGCTGCGCGCGCCAAACCCTAATCAATCCTCTTTCATGTGCTCAAACTTAGTAGTAGTAGGTGGGATTAGACCGGGTGTCTTCTTGGGTGCTCTTCTGGCCGTGAAGTATACGTGTTGGATCGGGAGTGCGATTGTCCGTTCAAAAAAAAAGTGCGATTGGAATTCAATCCGGATCAGGGTGCAGGGGCTGCTGTCGGGTTGCACAAAAAAGGAGCACTTTCGGATGGAGTGAATTTACTAACGGAGAACCAGGAAATGTACTCTGTACAAGATATGTAACTGGCCTGTGACATGCATCGATAAAAGTCCGTCGCTAGTAAATTTAATAGTTTGATAAGGCGTTTATAAGAAATTTCGGTGACAGGCATTTGTGCTGCCTGTCGCTGATATTTTATGCCAGTGACAGCTATTTACCTGTCCGTCACTAGTAATGGTTATCAGTGATAGACTTGTTTTTGCCCGTTAGTAATAATCGTGCGGCTATAAGCAATTCTGCAGTAGTGCTATGACTAATAATCCACTCCCGGGGATATCAATCCGAACACCCCAGTAGTATTAAGTTGCGAACAACAGGTAATTGCATGCAAGATCATAAACAACATAGAGATAGCTACTAACAACGGAGAGCATGCAAGATCATAAACAACATAGAGATAACAAAAGATAATATTCAGTACAGCAACTTGATCATAAACACCAATATTCATCGGATCCCAACAAACCAAACATGTAGAATTACATAACGGTGATCTCAATCATGTAGGACAGCTCATGAGATCTAAACATGAAGCACATGGTGGAGAAGACAACCATCTAGCTACTGCTATGGACCCATAGTCCAAGGTAGACTACTCACTCATCGCTCCGGAGGCAAGCATGGCGATGAAGAAGACCTTCGGTGGTGATTCCCCTCTCCGGCAGGGTGCCGGGAAGAGCTTCTGGACCCTCCCGATCTTTGGGTCGACGGTGGCGGTGGATCGCGATGTGTTCTGGAAATCTGATCGGGTACTTAGGTTTTTTCCGTCGGGGGGTCTTTATAGGCGAAGGGGCGTCGTTAGAGGAGGAGCCAGGCGCCCTCACATGGGGCCCGCGCGGCCAGGGGCCTGGCTGCGCCACCCCTGTGTGTGGGGCCCTGGTGGCCCCCCTCCTACTCTCCTTCGGATCTCTAGAAGCTTCCGGGTAAAATAAGACTTTAGGAACTTGTTTCGTCCAATTCCGAGAATATTTCCTGTGTATCACTTCTGAAACACAAAAACAGCAGAAAACAGGAAACTGGCACTGTGGCAACTTGTTAATAGGTTAGTTCCGGAAAATGCATAAAAGTGCCACTAAGTGTAACGAAACAATAGGCAAATGGTGTAAAAACAAGCATGGAGCATCAAAAATTATAGATACATTGGAGACGTATCACTTTGCTTCGGTTTGCTTGCTTAGTGCTGCTTCTTGTAGTTTCAGGAAGGTTGTGCAATCTTTCATTGCATGCCTGGACACTCGCTTTCCATCAACAAATGCTGAGTGTATATGGCAAGGCCCGTTTAACATGTCTTCTGGCGATGGGTTGTACTCTCTGGATTCTCTTGTGGGAAACTTTTTGTAGTCCTCTTTTCGGTAGCTTCGATATCATGAGCTTCTGCGATCACTCCCTTGGTAGCTATTGTCCTTATATCCCGCGGCTACTTTGCTGTGGGAGCCGTAGTTGTCGTAATTGCGAGATCTTCTTCTTTGGCTTCCATATCTGTTTCTTCTATCGTCCTCTAGCGATCGCGTCCATTTGTTGTTGCATGCGTCTTCTCCATCTGCAAATCTGTTTGCTACGTCCATGAGGTCTGACACTGTTTTTGGCTTGATTCTGCCCATCTCTTCGACTAGGTCTCCTCTCCTTAACCCAATTATGAACGCGTCTATTGCTCTTTCATCTGAAACTTTGACTGCCGAGTTTTTGATAAGGCTCCATCTTTGGATGTACGCCCTTAGGGTTTCTCTGCGTTTTTGTACACATGCTTTGACTTCTTCTATCAATGCCGGTCGCTTATATGTCAACCTAAAGTTACTTGTAAATTGTTTCGTGAGATCTTCCCAACTTCCAATGGTCTCTTTCTCTAATTTTCTCAACCATGACCTTGCTGCGCCGGTGAGGTGTAGTTGCAAACTTTGCATAGCTGTTTCTTTGGTTCCTCCCAATATTTGCACTGCTTGTAGATAGTCTGAGAGCCATGACTGTGGTTCTTGAGATCCGTCGTATTTTTGTTGATCATGGGGTAGTTTGAATCCCTTGGGTACTGGCGTGGTGCAAACCCTACGGGTAAAGCGCAATGCTCCCATCTCTTTTTCGTCGTCTTCATAGCCGTGCCTTCTATTTGGAGATCGAGATCTTTGAGTTCCTCCATGTCTTGGGCTCCCATGCTGCTTTGGTGATGGCGATCGAGATCGTCGACTACTGCTTCTGTGCCGAGGACTATTGTGACGGTGAGGTGACCTTGGCTTGTGTGTTTCCTTCTAGTGATATGCCTCCTCTTCTTTTGCTGGTAGCTTGTTACCCACCATCTTCAATCCGTTCAACGCTGCTCTGTGCATATATTCTCTCGAGTCTCCTGGACTTGGTCGAGTTGTAAATAGATACGCTTGAGCTGCCACTAGTGCTGCTTTGGGAGTTTTTGGTATGATGTTTCCCTGCTCGTCGACCAATAGGAAGGATGAGTCAAGATTTTTGGAGATGCTTTGCCTTTCTGAGTACTCGAGGTTTTCATACCTTGAACCATGTCGACGATTCCTATTTGCATTAGTATGTGATGCGTCGCTTTGTGCTCTGTGAGCGGCGTTGCTGGCTGCAATGGTTGAGTCTTTTCTCTTATGTATCTCTATTTTCTCCTTTGCTAATTGCTTTGCCTATTGCCTTAGGGCATAGTGATACCCTAGGAGCATGTCCTTGCTGGAATTTGATGGTATCGACGTGCCGTGCTCTACGGCTGCCCTTATTACTCTCCATTCGTCGGCTGATAGTTGAATTTTTTCCCTGGTTGTGAGGGAGTCTGCAGTTTGTCCGTCTGCTAGATGATTTGCTCCTCTGTCGCTATTTGCTGGGTTTAGCACTGGATTGTTGTTTTCATCGAATTCTTCTGAATTGTCTCCTACAATGGCGAGCACCTGGCACTATTTTCTGACTTTATTATTAAAGCTTGAGAAGATCGAATCATCATCTTCAGAAAGCTCTAACCCTGTCTTCCACGTATCAGTTGACTTGTCTGAGATATTGTCTTGGCAAATCTTGAGATCTTCGAGTTGGACCTCTAAGTCGAAATTTTCCATTGTTTCATTGCCTTCTGCAATTTTTCTCTCTTGTACTTCTCCTAAGCTGACCGGCAAGGTTACCTCGCTGGAAGAGCCTTCAGAATATTCTATCATGACTACTGTTTCAGGCTCACTTGCCGACAGATCTGGTTTCGCCGGATCTGAAAGGCGAGTCGAATCCGAAGGCCTGATGAAGATGCTTAGACTTCCGATTGTCACTTCCATCTCTTGGTTTTCATTGATTCCTACACTACTGTTGGCTAAAAGCAAAAAAGCCATCGAATTCATGATTCCAACGCCCAGGTCCCCACGATCAGCGCTAATTTATGAGGGGTTAACTCAACAAATGTCCTAAATGAAGGACTTAGGATCGGGGAGATAGGGCATCGGATGAACTCGAAGGTAAAGTTAGTCGAAAAAGGTGTATATCGAAAGTAAACTTGGGTGTTTAACCTGGCTTGCTTTCAATCTGGCCTACATCGTCCCCTCCTGGCCCCTATATATAGGTGGCCAGGTCTCGAGGATCGGGTAGGGTTCGATACAGATTACAAATCGACATACGGTAAGAACTCGTATTTCGAATATCATTACAATTGGGCCTAGCTCAACGGGCCTCAGGGGTACTCAACTAGTGGGCTCTATTAGCTATACCCTTGTCAATTATTGTCACTTATTGTCACTTCGCCTTTGTACAAATGTTATATTTCATGACCCTATTTGTACCGGATCACGAAGAATCCTCCTCCATACCCTTCTAAGGTTGGGTAGTGCATTATGAGAACCTCTACGAACCACTACACGGGTATTGACCCCTAAAAAAATCTCAGAGTCGTAGTCGCAGTGGGCTTCCATATTTCATGTACATTGTATGATCTTATTTTAGATTCCCCAATACAATATCCCTAAATTGGTAGCTTAAATGACATTCCTCCATGATGGCAACCAATTCAGATGATTGTCTCACAAAAGTGGAGCAACAAATAGAGAAAAAACAATACTAGTCGTTCACCATCGAGCCATAATTAGGGTTATATTATTGTCACTTATTGTCACTTTGCCATCGTCAATATGTTATATTTCATGACCCTATTTGTACCGGATCACGAAGAATCCTCCTCCATACCCTTCTAAGGTTGGGTAGTGCATTATGAGACCCTCTACGAACCACTACACGGGTATTGACCCCGAAAAAAATCCCAGAGTCATAGTCGCGGTGGGCTTCCATATTTCATGTACATTGTATGATCTTAATTAAGATTCCCCAATACAATATGACCAAATTGCTAGCTTAAATGACATTCCTCCATGATGGCAACCAGTCTAGATGATTGTCCCACAAAAGTGGAGCAACAAATGGAGAATAAACTATACTAGTCGTTCACCATCGAGCTATAATTAGGGTTATATTATTGTCACTTATTGTCACTTTGCCTTCGTACATATGTTATATTTCATGACCCTATTTGTATCGGATCACGAAGAATCCTCTTCCATACCATTCTATAGTTGGGTAGTGCATTATGAGACCTCTATGAACCACTACACGGGTATTGACTCCTAAAAAAATCTCAGAGTCGTAGTCGCGGTGGGCTTCCATATTTCATGTACATTGTATGATCTTAATTTAGATTCCCCAATACAATATGACCAAATTGCTAGCTTAAATGATATTCCTCCATGATGGCAACCAGTCTAGATGATTGTCCCACAAAAGTGGAGCAACAAATGCAGAAAAAACTATACTAGTCGTTCACCATCGAGCCATAATTAGGGTTATATTATTGTTATTTATTGTCACTTTGCATTCGTACATATGTTATATTTCATGACCCTATTTGTACCGGATCACGAAGAATCCTCCTCCATACCCTTGTAAGGTTGGGTAGTGCATTATGAGACCCTCTACGAACCACTACATGGGTATTGACCCCTAAAAAGATCCCAGAGTCGTAGTCGCGGTGGGCTTCCATTTTTCATGTACATTGTATGATCTTATTTCTGATTCCCCAATACAATATCCCTAAATTTGTAGCTTAAATGACATTCCTCCATGATGGCAACCAATCTAGATGATTGTCCCACAAAAGTGGAGCAACAAATGGAGAAAAAACAATACTAGGCGTTCACCACCGAACCATAATTAGGGTTATATTATTGTCACTTATTGTCACTTTGCATTCATACATATGTTATATTTTATGACCCTATTTGTACCGGATCATGAAGAATCCTCCTCCATACCATTCTAAGGTTCAGTAATGCATTATGAGACCCTCTACGAACCACTACATGGGTATTGACCCCTAAAAAAATCCCAGAGTCGTAGTCGCGGTGGGCTTCCATATTTCATGTACATTGTATGATCTTATTTTTGATTGCCCAATACAATATCCCTAAATTGGTAGCTTAAATGACATTCCTCCATGATGGCAACCAATCTAGATGATTTTTCCACAAAAGTGGAGCAACAAATGGAGAAAAAACTATACTAGTCGTTCACCACCGAGCCATAATTAGGCTTATATTATTGTTAGTTATTGTCACTTTGCCTTCGAACAAATGTTATATTTCATGACCCTATTTGTACCAGATCACGAAGAATCCTCCTCCATACCCTTCTAAGGTTGGGTAGTGCGTAATGAGACCCTCTATGAACCACTACCTGGGTATTGACCCCTAAAAAAATCTCATAATCGTAGTCGCGGTGGGCTTCCATATTTCATGTATATTGTACGATATTATTTCAGATTCCCCAATACAATATCCCTAAATTGGTAGCTTAAATGACATTCCTCCATGATGGCAACCAATTCAGATGATTGTCTCACAGAAGTGGAGGAACAAATAGAGAAAAAACAATACTAGTCATTCACCATCGAGCCATAATTAGGGTTATATTATTGTCACTTATTGTCACTTTGCCTTCGTCCATATGTTATATTTCATGACCCTATTTGTACCGGATCATGAAGAATCCTCCTCCATACCCTTCTAAGGTTGGGTAGTGCATTATGAGACTCTCTACGAACCACTACACGGGTATTGACCCCTAAAAAAATCCCAGAGTCGTAGTCGCGGTGGGCTTTCATATTTCATGTACATTGTATGATCTTATTTTAGATTTCCCAAAACAATATGACCAAATTGCCAGCTTAAATGACATTCCTCCATGATGGCAACCAATCTAGATGATTGTCCCACAAAAGAGGAGCAACAAATTGAGAAAAAACTATACTAGTCATTCACCATCGAGCCATAATTAGGGTTATATTATTGTCACTTATTGTCACCTTGCCTTCATACATATGTTATATTTCATGACCCTATTTGTATCGGATCACGAATAATCCTCTTCCATACCATTATATGGTTGGGTAGTGCATTATGAGACCTCTACGTGCCACTACACGGGTATTGACCCCTAAAAAAATCCCAGAGTCGTAGTCGCGGTGGGCTTCCATATTTCATGTACATTGTATGATCTTATTTTTGATTCACCAATATAATATCCCTAAATTGGTAGCTTAAATGATATTCCTCCATGATGGCAACCAATCCAGATGATTGTCCCACAAAAGTGGAGCAACAAATGGAGAAAAAACTATACTAGTCGTTCACCATCGGGCCATAATTAGGGTTATATGATTGTCACTTATTGTCACTTTGCCTTTGTACATATGTTATATTTCATGACCCTATTTGTACCGGATCACGTAGAATCCTCTTCCATACCATTCTACAGTTGGGGTGCATTATGAGACCCACTACGAACCAATACACGGGTATTGACCCCTAAAAAAATCACAGAGTCATAGTCGCAGTGGGCTTCCATATTTCATGTACATTGTATAATCTTATTTTTGATTGCCTAATATAATATACCTAAATTGGTAGCTTAAATGGCATTCCTCCATGATGGCAACCAATCTAGATAATTGGCCCACAAAAGTGGAGCAACAAATGCAGAAAAAACTATACTAGTCATTCACCATCGAGCCATAATTAGGGTTATATTATTGTCACTTATTGTCACTTTGCATTCATACATATGTTATATTTCATGACCCTATTTGTACCGGATCATGAAGAATCCTCCTCCATACCCTTCTAAGGTTGGGTAGTGCATTATGAGACCCTCTACGGACCACTACATGGGTATTGACCCCTAAAAAATCCCAGAGTCGTAGTCACGGTGGGCTTCCATATTTCATGTACATTGTATGATCTTATTTTTGATTCCCCAATACAATATCCCTAAATTGGTTGATTAAATGACATTCCTCCATGATGGCAACCAATCTAGATGATTGTCCCACAAAAGTAGAGCAACAAATGGAGAAAAAACTATACTAGTCGTTCACCACCGAGCCATAATTAGGGTTATATTATTGTCACTTATTATTACTTTGCCTCCTTACAAATGTTATATTTCATGACCCTATTTGTACCGGATCACGAAGAATCCTCCTCCATACCCTTCTAAGGTTGGGTAGTGCATTATGAGATCCTCTACGAACCACTACACGGGTATTGACCCCTAAAAAAATCCTAGAGTCGTAGTCGCGGTGGGCTTCCATATTTCATGTACATTGTATGATCTTATTTTAGATTCCCCAATACAATATGACAAAATTGCTAGCTTAAATGACATTTCTCCGTGATGGCAACCAATCTAGATGATTGTCCCACAAAAGTGGAGCAACAAATGGAGAAAAAATTATACTAGTCATTCACCATTGAGCCATAATTAGGGTTATATTATTGTCACTTTGCCTTTGTATATATGTTATATTTCATGACCCTATTTGTATCAGATCACGAAGAATCCCCTTCCATACTATTCTATGGTTGGGTAGTGCATTATGAGACCTCTACGAACCACTACACGGGTATTGACCCCTGAAAAAATCCCAGAGTCGTAGTCGCGGTGGACTTCCATATTTCATTTACATTGTATGATCTTATTTTTGATTCCCCAATACAATATCCCTAAATTGGCAGCTTAAATGACATTCCTCCATGATAGCAACGAATCCAGATGATTGTCCCACAAAAGTGGAGTAAAAAATGGAGAAAAAACTATACTAGTCGTTCACCATCGAGCCATAATTAGGGTTATAATATTGTCACTTATTGTCACTTTGCCTTCTTACATATGTTATATTTCATGACCCTATTTATATCGGATCACGAAGAATCCTCTTCCATACCATTCTAGGGTTGGGTAGTGCATTATGAGACCTCTACGAACCACTACACGGGTATTGACCCCTAAAAAAATCCCAGAGTCGTAGTCGCGGTGGGCTTCCATATTTCATGTACATTGTATGATCTTATTTTAGATTTCCCAATACAATATGACCAAATTACCAGCTTAAATGACATTCCTCCATGATGGCAACCAATCTAGATGATTGTCCCACAAAAGAGGAGCAACAAATTGAGAAAAAACTATACTAGTCATTCACCATCGAGCCATAATTAGGGTTATATTATTGTCACTTATTGTCACTTTGCCTTCATACATATGTTATATTTTATGACCCTATTTGTATCGGATCACGAATAATCCTCTTCCATACCATTCTATGGTTGGGTAGTGCATTATGAGACCTCTACGTGCCACTACACGGGTATTGACCCCTAAAAAAATCCCAGAGTCGTAGTCGCGGTGGGCTTCCATATTTCATATACATTGTATGATCTTATTTTTGATTCCCCAATATAATATCCCTAAATTGGTAGCTTAAATGACATTCCTCCATGATGGCAACCAATCCAGATGATTGTCCCACAAAAGTGGAGCAACAAATGGAGAAAAAACTATACTAGTCGTTCACCATCGGGCCATAATTAGGGTTATATGATTGTCACTTATTGTCACTTTGCCTTTGTACATATGTTATATTTCATGACCCTATTTATACTGGATCACGAAGAATCGTCTTCCATCCCATTCTATGGTTGGGTAGTGCATTATGAGACCTCTACGAACCACTACACGGGTATTGACCCCTAAAAAAATCCCAGAGTCGTAGTGGCGGTGGACTTCCATATTTCATTTACATTGTATGATCTTATTTTTGATTCCCCAATACAATATCCCTAAATTGGCAGCTTAAATGACATTCCTCCATGATGGCAATGAATCCAGATGATTGTCCCACAAAAGTGGAGTAAAAAATGGAGAAAAAACTATACTAGTCGTTCACCATCGAGCCATAATTAGGGTTATAATATTGTCACTTATTGTCACTTTGCCTTCTTACATATGTTATATTTCATGACCCTATTTATATCAGATCACGAAGAATCCTCTTCCATACCATTCTAGGGTTGGGTAGTGCATTATGAGACCTCTACAAACCACGACATGGGTATTGACCCCTAATAAAATCCCAGAGTCGTAGTCGCGGTGGGCTTCCATATTTCATGTACATTGTATGATCTTATTTTAGATTTCCCAATACAATATGACCAAATTGCCAGCTTAAATGACATTCCTCCATGATGGCAACCAATCTAGATGATTGTCCCACAAAAGAGGAGCAACAAATTGAGAAAAAACTATACTAGTCATTCACCATCGAGCCATAATTAGGGTTATATTATTGTCACTTATTGTCACTTTGCCTTCATACATATGTTATATTTCATGACCCTATTTGTACCGGATCATGAAGAATCCTCCTCCATACCATTCTATGGTTGGGTAGTGCATTATGAGACCTCTACGTGCCACTACACGGGTATTGACCCCTAAAAAAATCCCAAAGTTGTAGTCGCGGTGGGCTTCCATATTTCATGTACATTGTATGATCTTATTTTTGATTCCCCAATATAATATCCCTAAATTGGTAGCTTAAATGACATTCCTCCATGATGGCAACCAATCCAGATGATTGTCCCACAAAAGTGGAGCAACAAATGGAGAAAAAAATATACTAGTCGTTCACCATCGGGCCATGATTAGGGTTATATGATTGTCACTTATTGTCACTTTGCCTTTGTACATATGTTATATTTCATGACCATATTTGTACCGGATCACGTAGAATCCTCTTCCATACCATTCTACAGTTGGGGTGCATTATGAGACCCACTACGAACCAATACACGGGTATTGACCCCTAAAAAATCACAGAGTCATAGTCGCAGTGGGCTTCCATATTTCATGTACATTGTATGATCTTATTTTTGATTGCCTAATATAATATACCTAAATTGGTAGCTTAAATGGCATTCCTCCATGATGGCAACCAATCTAGATAATTGGCCCACAAAAGTGGAGCAACAAATGGAGAAAAAACTATACTAGTCATTCACCATCGAGCCATAATTAGGGTTATATTATTGTCACTTATTGTCACTTTGCATTCATACATATGTTATATTTCATGACCCTATTTGTACCGGATCATGAAGAATCCTCCTCCATACCCTTCTAAGGTTGGGTAGTGCATTATGAGACCCTCTACGAACCACTACATGGGTATTGACCCCTAAAAAAAATCCCAGAGTCATAGTCACGGTGGGCTTCCATATTTCATGTACATTGTATGATCTTATTTTTGATTCCCCAATACAATATCCCTAAATTGGTTGATTAAATGACATTCCTCCATGATGGCAACCAATCTAGATGATTGTCCCACAAAAGTGGAGCAACAAATGGAGAAAAAACTATACTAGTCGTTCACCACCGAGCCATAATTAGGGTTATATTATTGTCACTTATTATCACTTTGCCTCCTTACAAATGTTATATTTCATGACCCTTTTTGTACCGGATCACGAAGAATCCTCCTCCATACCCTTCTAAGGTTGGGTAGTGCATTATGAGACCCTCTACGAACCACTACATGGGTATTGACCCCTAAAAAAATCTCAGAGTCATAGTCGTGGTGGGCTTCCGTATTTCATGTATATTGTATGATCTTATTTTAGATTCCCCAATACAATATCCCTAAATTGGTAGCTTAAATAACATTCCTCCATGATGGCAACCAATTCAGATGATTTGTCTCACAAAAGTGGAGCAACAAATATAGAAAAAACTATACTAGTCGTTCACCATCGAGCCATAATTAGGGTCATATGATTGTCACTTATTGTCACTTTGCCTTCATCCATATGTTATATTTCATGACCCTATTTGTACCGGATCACGAAGAATCCTCCTCCATACCCTTCTAAGGTTAGGTAGTGCATTATGAGATCCTCTACGAACCACTACACGGGTATTGACCCCTAAAAAAATGCTAGAGTCGTAGTCGCGGTGGGCTTCCATATTTCATGTACATTGTATGATCTTATTTTAGATTCCCCAATACAATATGACAAAATTGCTAGCTTAAATGACATTTCTCCGTGATGGCAACCAATCTAGATGATTGTCCCACAAAAGTGGAGCAACAAATGGAGAAAAAATTATACTAGTCATTCACCATCGAGCCATAATTAGGGTTATATTATTGTCACTTTGCCTTTGTATATATGTTATATTTCATGACCCTATTTGTATCGGATCATGAAGAATCCTCTTCCATACCATTCTATGGTTGGGTAGTGCATTATGAGACCTCTACGAACCACTACACGGGTATTGACCCCTAAAGAAATCCCAGAGTCGTAGTCGCGGTGGACTTCCATATTTCATTTACATTGTATGATCATATTTTTGATTCTCCAATACGATATCCCTAAATTGGCAGCTTAAATGACATTCCTCCATGATGCCAACGAATCCAGATGATTGTCCCACAAAAGTGGAGTAAAAAATGGAGAAAAAAACTATACTAGTCGTTCACCATCGAGCCATAATTAGGGTTATAATATTATCACTTATTGTCACTTTGTGTGGCGACCTCAAATTTGATAACAAATTCGAAGTGCCCGTTAGGTAATCCATCGCAATCCCAGAATCATTGTTGCGATTTACATAACGTAGTTGATATCACAGTCATAGCTATTAATAGTAAATAAAGGGAATTACATACGTGGTCGCACAGACCAAACCTTACATTACATCAATAAGCAGCGGAATAACACTTTGGGTCCATATTGTCAAGCTTCAACCGCACAGGCAAAGCAAACAGTAGGAAACGAGCCTAATTCGCAAAGCCGTCAATGAGTCCTTCCTTCTTGATCTTGCTCCTTCAAGTCTGGCCAAGTTAATAGCCAGGGACACAGCCATGAGTACATTGGATGCACTCGCAAACCATCTTATAAACAAAGTGATGAAAGAGATATGCATGGTTGATATGGTGGACTAAGCACTAAGTTTATTTGCAAAAAAAAGCTAGTTTTATTTCCCAAGAATGTTCATTGGTAGAAAAGAGGTTTAGTTCTCTAAGTTCAATCTAAAGAGGACTTCAAGTGTGTCAACAATATTTCAAGTCAAGTCATTCACCAAGTCACCATGGTCACTTTTAATCTTGATAAAAGTCAAGTACAGCTTGCCAACCGTCCATGACCGCGGACGCGGCTATTCGAATAGTTTCAAAACCTCTGCAGAGGGGTACACTTTACCCACAAGATTCGATACATCTGCCGGGAGAAATCCACGGTTCGACATACACAAAGTATGCGAGGTTCAGATAATCAAACAAACTCTTTCACTTGCTCATCCTAGTATAGGATCCTTCCCTAGAGCCCGGGATACGGAACCCCGCTCCGGCGCCTCTAGTTCTGCCCATCCCGGGTACCGGGTTAGTGGAATCCACCTGGTCCAGAAGTAACCGTTTCGCGGTGTCCTTCCATGAAGCTTTGATACAAGGCCTCCCATACTAAGATAAACAAACTACGGATTAAGCCCCTTCCCATATAGGGGTAATGTGGTTGTACGGTATAATTGGCTCCCATAGTACATCACTCGTTGTCATTTGAGAAATATGTTTCATAGTTCTTAGTCAAGATTAATTTCTTTTATAAAGCCATCATGTAGGAGCAATCTCCCATTTCAAGTTTCAAGTTCAAGTCACCACCTTTCAAATGGGGTTCCTCCAGAGATAGCATCAACTTTTATTAGCGACTAAGCAACTACATTGAGTGATAGTACTACTAACTAGGGTTGGATAAACTCAGCTTGATGCTCTTGATAATCAAGACATCAATATACTTCTATCATTCTACTCTAGCAATTCAATCATGCAATTTACTTAAAACAAGTAGAATGCAATATTAAAACTAGGCATAGGGAGTATGAATCAAAAGATGGCTTGCCTGGCTTGGCAAAGTCAAAATAGTCTTCATCTTCATCTTTGATTGATTGATCTCCATCTCCATTTCTTGGTTGACTTCGGGATCCATTCTCCTTACTCTCGTTGTCGTCTAATCGTTGGAAAGCAAATAAGCATACAATCACCACCCAATTCACAAACAACACCTATTTACTCAAATACACATACTTGGGTAAGGGAAGTGATCTAGGAAGTCTATGGAGATTGGCTTCAACTTAATTGAGTTCATATAGATAGAATTATCACTTTGTGGACTTAAGTAAGGATTTAATTTACTTTGAATTGTTAAATATCTCTTGCAAGTCCTTATTGACCATGGTCATAGACCACAAGTAGATACTCAAGATTATGATTCAACCAAAGAGGCTTCATAAAATTTGGAGTCTTTTTCTTTTATCAAAGCTATTTCTAATTTGCAAGTATTTAGTAATCATGTTTAGATATCCAAGGTTATGTATAGTCCCAAGTTGACCTAGGTCAATGGATATAGATGAATCTTAGAAAAGGTGATTGATTAGAATTTGGTTTTATATCATTTCCATTTATTTTGAAATAGGTGTGCAAGTTTGAGTTTCTAATTACTACCATGTAGGATTAAATTTCCAATTACTTCCTACAAGCTCACATGGACTAAGATCCATACCTACAGATGGTATTTGGAAATATGGTTCAACAATAAGAGTTCCATAAAAGTTTCAATTATAGATTTGAGTTTAATAAAATCCTATAGGGCAAATGCCTATTTAACATATAGGTAAATAGCATTTACTTTAAAAGGTTCAACAATGAGATCTAATGGTATAGGCATATGGGTAACACTAATTGTGAATTTCTAAAGTTGGATTTGTATTTTTAGGAATTTTATTTGAATTGATATGGATTTTCTAAGTTGGAAAAGCTCCTGTTTTGTTATTTTTACTGCAACCATTTTGTAAATCTAATTGGGTTGAAACCACTTCTAATGGATAGCTTATATTCTAAGGTTTCCAGAACATTTTCATTTGCTAAATTTGGATCTATAAAACTCTGGGAAAATAAAATATACAGAAGCATCTGAATACTATTTCTAAAACTCGAAAATCTTAAATAACTCCTTTTTTTTTTAAACCTGGGCCGGACACACAGCATAACCTGGGCCGGCCCACACTTCTTTCCGCGGGGAGAGAGCCAGAGAGAGAGAAGAAAAAAGTAAACCGGCCTGACCAAGGGGCCCGGCTGGTCAGAGCGAAACGGTACGAGCGGGCTCTTCTTCCTCGATACGGAGACTCACCGCGGCTGCTGGGAAGAGGCGGCGCTGGGGAGCGGCGTAGAGGCAGCAGGAGCTCGACGTGGTGAAGCAGAAAAGATGGCGGAGTTCCTCCTCCTCCGCCTGAGACCAGAAGCAGCTCGAGGGGAGGTCAGGAATGCCGGGAACGGGCGGATGCCCTGGCGGTTATCTGCAGGGGAGACGGCGCCGACGAGCTTGAACGCGGACGAGCGAGAGCAGAGGAGGATGTCTGGGGGGTTTTGGTGGGCGGTGTGAGCTCCATGGCGAGCTCGGGGTGCTTTTTATAGCTCGGAGAGGCCGGGGCGCGGGGTGGCCAGAGGTGGGGGTCTGGCGGCGTGCGTCGACCAACGCCGGACGCGGCGGCTTTGGAGACTGGTTTGCGTGCGCGGCTAAGCACTGTGGGCATGTCGCGCGTGTGCTGGCGTGCTGGAGGGGACAGGGGACAGGGGACGCTGTAGATCAGCAGTGGCAACTGTCGGGGAGATAACCCCCGGTAGGGTAAAGAGACTAGAAAGACACAAAGTCTATGGTTGACTTATGCCGGGTTATCAAGAAAGGGCCTGGCCGGAATATAAGAGCATCGGCCAGGCCGGCATATGTGTGTATCCCGGCTAATACTTGGATATGCCGGTATAGCCGGAATACTGGTATATGTGTGCCGGCATATACTTAGATATGCCGGCCTAACCATTTGGTGTGTTGTGCAGGAGCAGGGGAGGCCGGATTACCCGACCCTCGTAGGTCGTTGGTCCGGCATATATGTCCTGGGTATGGCCAACGGTCATATCCGGGATACTTAAGTCAACCAAGGTGTCATATCCCTACAATCAAGGAAGAAAACATCCAAGCATGGTAGCAGAGTAAGATGGCAGGGTGCACAGTGGAGGTTACCTACCCTCACTGTGCACAAGTACGAGCTCACCGCACAGAGGTAAGGCCACAGTTCAAGAGGTACAAGGTACAGGGATATGGCGTCCCATCGAGAGCAATCAGGGGCAAAGTCAAGGGTCTCTGCCATCGTCACCAGCTCCTGTTTGGAGTGTAGCCCGTGTCTTGTGGTCTTGTATGACCGTTGTAACCCTGGCCACCACTATATAAGGTGGCATAGGGAGCCCTGGTAAAGGGTTGGTCACTCTGTGTTCCTACACTTAGCAGTTCATCTTCCTTCTCTAGCAGAGAGCTTGGAAGCACCATTGTTGTGTACTACATCAACCCAAATATACAACCAGTAGAGCAGGAGTAGGGGTGTTATCTCCTTACGAGAGCCCCGAACCTGGGTAGATCAGTGTCTCTTTCTGTCGTGCTTTTTAGCTCGTTCCCCTCTCCCGAATCCACCAGCATCTAGCTCGAACCCCATTTAAGCCATCCCATGGCATATGTTGTTTCACCACGATGACATTTGGCGCCCACCGTGGGGCAGATCGATATGCTGGGCGGAGTGTTCATTCGGACGGGGTCTGTGATAGCAGCTTCGGGAGTGCGCGTGGTCTCTGGCCTCGTCCAGAGGCTAGGCTCGCTCAGTTTCGTCAGTGACAACGCCGGTTGTCTCGGTGGCCGGCCGTTCCCCAGGGATGTGTCGGGGGGATGACCCCCGGTAGGGTCAAGAGACTAGAAAGACACAAGGTCTATGGTTGACTTTATGCCGGGTTATCAAGGAAGGGCCTGGCCGGAATATAAGAGCATCGGCCAGGCCGGCATATGTGTGTATCCCGGCTGATACTTGGATATGCCGGTATAGCCGGAATACTGGTATATGTGTGCCGGCATATACTTAGATATGCCGGCCTAACCATTTGGTGTGTTGTGCAGGAGCAGGGGAGGCCGGATTACCCGACCCTCGTAGGTCGTTGGTCCGGCATATAAGTCCTGGGTATGGCCAACGGTCATATCCGGGATACTTAAGTCAACCAAGGTGTCACATCCCTACAATCAAGGAAGAAAACATCCAAGCATGGTAGCAGAGTAAGATGGCAGGGTGCACAGTGGAGGTTACCTACCCTCACTGTGCACAAGTACGAGCTTACCGCACAGAGGTAAGGCCACAGTCCTAGAAGTACAAGGTACAGCAAGGGGAGTCCCATCGAGAGCAATCAGGGAGAAAGTCGTGGGCGTCTGCCCTCGACAGCAAGTCCTGTTTGGAGTGTAGTTGGTGTCTCCTGGTCTTCTATGACCGTTGTAACCCTGGCCACCACTATATAAGGTGGCACAGGGAGTTCTAGCAAAGGGTGAAAAAGGTTGGTTGGTCACTCTGTGTTCCTACACTTAGCAGTTCATCTACCTTCTCTAGCAGAGAGCTTGGAAGCTCCATTGTTGTGTACTACATCGACCCAAATATACAATCAGTAGAGCAGGAGTAGGGGTGTTATCTCCTTACGAGAGCCCCGAACCTGGGTAGATCAGTGCCTCTTTCTGTCGTGCTTTTTAGCTCGTTCCCCTCTCCCGAATCCTCCAGCATCTAGTTCGGCCCCCATTTAAGCCATCCTATGGCATATGTTGTTTCACCACGACGACATTTGGCGCCCACCGTGGGGCAGATCGATATGCTGGGCGGAGTGTTCATTCGGACGGGGTCTGTGATAGCAGCTTCGGGAGTGCGCGTGGTCTCTGGCCTCGTCCAGAGGCTAGGCTCGCTCAGTTTCGTCAGTGACAACGCCGGTTGTCTCGGTGGCCGGCCGTTCCCCAGGGATGGCCGGATTATGTCTTTCGGTTCCCACGAGGTGTACGTGGGGACTGAGAGAATTTGCAGGAAGGAGGTGCTGGTGGCGTCGGATCCTCCGTCACATCGGCTGGCTCACGCTGGGCGTAGCGCTCGCTCAGTAGAGCCGGCTGAGGTGATGATGGCCGGCACATCCGTGCCGCCGACGGAAGATGCCGGCAAAGCAGCAGCGGCCGGAGCTTCTCCTCCGAAGCCGCCGAAGGTCAAGAGGTCGGCGCGTCCTCCGTTGGAGCGTGCGGAGAACCTGGCCGGCACTTCCGGTGTGCCGGCTAGGGGCGAGGTTCTTCTTCCCATCATCGACCGGCTTCTCGAGCCGGTGCAATCCGGCGTTAATCCGGAGCAGACAAGGGAGGTCCTGGAGGGATCTCGTCAGGCCCTCGTCGACGAGGCCCTGGCCATGAACCAGGAGCGCGAACGGTTTAACCGGCAACTCCGTGAGTATGAGGCAGCCCATGGTTTTACTCCTGTAGTAATCCGGCCTAGCCGGATAGAAGAGGTTAGAACTAGAGGCAGAAATCTTAATGCTGAGATAGGAAAAGATGCTAGAGATAAGAGTCATACCGCAACTAGTACTGTGCCTAAGGTAGTCTATAGTTCGCCAGTAAAGAACCTTAGAGCGGCGGCCGAGGTAGCTAAGGATTTATCTTGTTTATCCGGCGAAGCACTGCGTGAGCAGCAAGCCCGGCTTAACCAACTTTTGTCTGAAGCTACAAAGCAGCAGGAGGCCTTTAAGAAGGCAAACCCGGGTGCCGGGGCGTCTCAGTACATTGTGTCGGCGGGAGGTGCCGGCGCGAGGTCGAGGGGCCAAGCCTCGTCCCTGCATCCTAGCGCCCGGCGTGCCGGAAGTGTGACCTCTGGCCGCCGGGACAAGCAGATCCAGGTGTACGATCCGGCTGCCGCCGGAAAGCAGGCGATGGTGCAGAAGAATGTCGGCCAAGCTGACAAGTATGTCGGCAGCAAGAAGCCCGGCCAGAGTGTGCCGGCCGGGCATGAAGCAGGCGCGGCCGGTGGTGGCCGGAGTAACAGTGCAGCCCGGCGTCAGCAACAGGGCGCCGGGGGTGCAGCGCAGCAGCAGGGTGCAGGCCATCCGGGACATCGAGAAGATGATGGGAATTCTGCCCTTGCCAGGGCGGGATATCAGCAGCAGCACCAGCAAGGCCGGCATAGTGAGCAGCATCAGCCAGAGCAGCAGCAGCAGATGATCGCAGGCCCAATAGCATCCCGGCTTGGACCTCGGTCCTTGGAAGCCAATGATGCACGTTTCAAGCTGGACAAGATCCACCAATCAGAGTTGGTGGAGAGACAAGGAGCTCCGGGCCCTATGTGTTTCGGACCCCGGATTATGGGGGAGCCGGTGCCTTACTTCTTCCAGCTCGCGCGTGGCGCGAGGACATATAATGGCAGTACGAAGCCGGAAGATTGGTTGGAGGATTACTCCACAGCGGTGAACATCGCCGGAGGAAACCTCAGATGGGCGGTACGATATGTGCCGCAGATGTTGGAAGGTCCAGCCAGGATATGGCTGAATAATTTGCCGGCCGGGAGTATCAACGGCTGGATTGATTTCGAAGAGCAGTTTGTGTCGAACTTTACCAGTACATACAAGAGGCCCAACCGTCCGCAGCAGCTGGCTAACTGCCGGCAAGGAGTGAATGAGACTGACCGTGACTATCTGACCAGGTGGTGCACGTTGCGCAATTCCTGCGAAGGAATCAATGAGCAGCAGGCCATCATGTGGTTCGCTCATGGGTGCCGGCATGGCACCATGCTGTGGCAAAAGCTTCAGAGGCAAATGCCGGCCACGCTGGCCGAAACAATCAAGATCGCTGATAGTTATGCTCTGGGAGATCCCATGCAGCCCAGTCTCGATTCACAAGGACAGGGGCAAACCCAGGGGAACACCAGCAATGCCGGGAGATCAGGGCAATATTATCGCACTGATAACCGGAACAAGAGAAGAGATGAAAGGCCGGATCACCGGTATGGGGCAGCACAAGTTGCAGCTGTGGAGGAAGAGCAAGGGGGCGCCGGTAGTAGCCAGCGTCCGAGATATGAGGACTATCAACAGCCTCAGCAGCAGCCGCAGCAGCAAGCACAGCCGTTCCAGAAGAAGAATGTCTGGACCAACAAGAATGCCGGCGGAGCCGCCGGCCAGAAGAAGCAGTGGCCGAAGTATACTGTGGGTCCTGCCATGGACAAGCCTTGTGTGTTCCACACATTCCAGCCGGGAAAGCCGGCAAACCATTTGACAAGGAACTGTTCGTGGCTGGACGACATATTAGCAGGTCGTGCAGGTCCCTGGGGACCGGCTAGACCCTCTGTCCCGGCAGCTCCATCGCCGTTGACAGGTGCCAATACGATTGCAGTCCCACCTAGGCCAGTTAATCCTGGGAATCAGAGCAACGCCGGAAATGCCGGCGTAAATCAAGTTGACCAGAGCTATAATCCGGAATATAACGCCGGAGGCCCAGGAGCGGGCCGGAATGAGTACAAGGAGTATGATCAGAGCTATATGGTCTTTGAGACCGAGAGAACAGACAAGCAGAGCTTGTACCGGCGGTGTCTGGAGGTGAATGCCATTATGTCGGCTGTGCCAAAGCTGATGTACTGGTCTGACCAGGCTGTTGGTTGGGACAGGGCAGATCATCCCCGGATCATGCCAAATCCCGGCGGATATGCTCTGGTGATGGATCCGACATTCGTCGGGCCGGCTAATAACGTGAGATTCAGCAAGGTCCTCATTGATAATGGAAGCAGCATCAACATCATGTATCGGGATACGATGGAGAAGCTGGGAATCAAGGAAAATATGCTGGAACCGAGCAAGACCACGTTCCACGGCATTGTGCCGGGACTTTCGTGTGCGCCGATGGGCAAGATCTGGATGGATGTGATGTTTGGCAGCCGGGATAACTACAGGGTGGAAAACCTCATGTTCGAGGTGGTTGATCTGGAGAGCCCCTACCATGCTTTGCTGGGTAGACCGGCACTGGCAAAATTCATGGCCTCTACGCATGTGGCGTATCTGAAGATGAAGATGCCGGGACCCAAAGGAGTGATCACCATCATTGGTGACTACAAGCGTTCGATGGCATGTGCCACCGCCGGATCCAATCTGGCCGAGACTCTGATCATTGCAGAGGAGAGGAAGAGGCTCAAGCGAGCAGTGGAGATTGCTGAGACGGTCGTGGCCGGCAAATATATGCCGGGCATGACAAATCCCGGTGGCAGCGTTTCTTTTCAAGTGAGTAAGGAAGTCAAAAAGGTGCCTCTGGATGAAGCTTTCCCGGAGCGCCATGCCCTGGTTGGGGCAAGTTTGGATCCCAAATAGGAAAGCGAGCTCATCAGCTTCCTCCGTGAGAATCGGGATATCTTTGCATGGTCTACTTCGGACCTGCAAGGTGTGCCGAGGGAGCTGGCTGAGCACGCATTGCACGTGAGACCCGATGCTAAGCCAGTGAAGCAGCCGCTCCGGCGGAATGCCGGCGATAGAAGGAAAGCCATATGGGAGGAAGTGGCCAGGCTCTTAGCCTCTGGCTTTATCAAGGAAGTACTTCATCCGGATTGGGTGTCTAATCCGGTTTTGGTGGAAAAGAAGAAAGACGAGCCCGCCATAGTGAAAGTATGGCGGATGTGTGTTGATTACACCAACTTGAATAAGGCATGTCCTAAAGATCCATTCCCGCTCCCTCGGATCGATCAAGTGATTGATTCCACAGCCGGATGTGAACTGTTATCATTTGTAGATGCCTATTCTGGTTTCCACCAGATCCCCTTGTTTGAGCCAGATCAAATAAAGACATCCTTTATTACCCCGTACGGGGCTTATTGCTATCTCACTATGCCGTTCGGTTTAAGAAATGCCGGCGCAACTTACCAAAGGTGTATGCAAAAGTGTTTGCACGATCAGATAGATAAAAATGTGCAGGTATATGTCGATGATATCGTCATAAAAACCAAGGAGAGCAAGACTCTCATAGATGATCTCCGGGAAACCTTTGGGAACCTGAGGAGATTCCGGATGAAGTTGAATCCGGCTAAGTGCACCTTTGGTGTGCCGGCGGGCAAGTTGCTCGGTTTCCTTGTTTCCAGCCGGGGTATTGAGGTGAATCCCGGCAAGATTCGTGCCATAGAAAGGATGAAGCCGCCGACAGATTTGAGGGAAGTACAGAAGTTCACTGGGTGCCTCGCATCCCTGAGCCGCTTCATAAGCCGGCTGGGAGAGAAAGCTCTGCCGTTATATCAGTTGATGAAAAAGCCCGACGCATTTGTCTGGACAACGCAAGCAGATGCAGCTTTCAAGGAATTGAAACAGTTGTTGTCAACAGCGCCGGTATTAGCGTCTCCGATGCCCCGGGAGCCAATGTTGCTCTATATAGCGGCAACCAACCGAGTTGTCAGTGCTGTGGTGGTAGTAGAGCGAGAGGAAGGAGGCAAAACCGTGCAGCGGCCGGTATATTATCTGAGTGAAGTCCTCTCCACCTCAAAGCAAAACTACCCCCACTATCAGAAGATGACCTATGGTGTCTATATGGCGGCCAAGAAGCTCAAGCATTATTTCCAAGAGCATCCAATCCGGGTAGTGGCCAAGGCCCCTATCTCGGAAATTATAGGCAACAAAGATGCCAGCGGCCGGATAGCAAAGTGGGCAATAGAGCTTTCACCATATACACCGCAGTACGATAAGAGGGATACAATCAAGTCCCAGGTCTTGGCTGATTTCTTTATTGACTGGGCCGAGATACAGTATGAGCCACCATTGCCAGATGCCAATTATTGGAGGATGCATTTCGGTGGGTCCAAGACAATCCATGGCTTGGGTGCCGGCATAGTTCTCAGTTCACCAAAGAATGACCAGCTGAGATACGTCCTGCAGATTCACTTTGCAGCATCAAATAATGTGGCGGAATATGAGGCACTTGTGCATGGCCTGAAGGTGTCTAAGGACATAGGAATTCGCCGGATTATGTGCTTCGGTGATTCTGACTTAGTGATTCAGCAGTGTTCCGGCATATGGGATGCGCATGATGCTAACATGGCATCATACCGTTTCCTAGTGCAGCAGTTAAGTGGTTACTTTGAAGGTTGTGAGTTCCGGCACGTTCTCCGGGCTCAGAACGATGCAGCCGATGCATTATCCAAGCTGGGGTCTTCCCGAGATTCAATCCCGCCCGGCATTTCGCTGGAGCATCTGAGGAAGCCATCGATCAAACCCTCGCCGGAGTCATCCTCCATTTATGTCCCGCCAGGTCCAGACGAAGCAGTTCCAATGGAGATAGATCCCGGAGCCAGGACGGATAACCCGGGGACTGTTTCCTCAGTCCCGGGGACTGGGCCGGCATATGCTGTTAGTACAGTATTCCGGAGCAAAACTAAAGGCAAGGGTAAAATGTGCCAAGAGGTTGTGCCGGTATACCCGGGGACTGCTCCGGCATACCTAGGGACTGATTCTTCAGTCCCGGGGACTTCGCAGCCCATGGAGATCGATTATGTGTCGGTCGAAATGATGGAAATAGATCAGGCAGTGTTCACTGTTAGGGAAGTGCCCTCATGGGCACGTCCTATCATGAACTTCATGGTGGATGGTCAAGTGCCGGCGGATGAAACCGAGGCCCGCCGGGTTATAAGGAGATCCAAAGCGTATACCATCATCAACAAAGAAATATACAAGAGAAGTACCACCGGAGTATTGCAGAGATGTGTCGAATCAGCGGAGGGTCTGGAGATGCTCCGGGAAATTCACCAGGGGGAGTGTGGTCACCATGCTTCGTCCAGGGCATTGGTGGCAAAGGTATTCCGGCATGGCTTCTATTGGCCAACGGCACTGCAAGAGGCAGAAAACTTGGTCCGGAAATGTAATGGGTGTCAAAGATATGCCCACCAGATTCATCAGCCGTCATCTGCCCTGAAAACTATCCCAATAACCTGGCCCTTTGCTGTTTGGGGCCTGGATATGGTCGGGGCTTTTAAGCCGGCCAGAGGGAAAATGACCCATATCCTGGTCATGGTGGACAAGTTCACCAAGTGGATTGAGGTGAAGCCCATAAGCAAGTGTGATGGTCACACAGCAGTGAAATTCTTAAAAGATATAATCTTGAGATATGGTGTTCCTCATAGCATCATCACTGACAATGGGTCAAACTTTGCCCAAGGACCATTTGCCAGATTTTGTGAGGAGGTGGGAATCCGGCTGGACGTTGCGTCGGTTGCCCACCCTTGTGCCAATGGCCAAGTAGAGAGATCGAATGGGCTAGTATTATCCGGCATAAAACCCCGGCTGATAGAGCCCCTGGAGAAAACTCCGGGATGTTGGCTAGATGAGCTGCCAGCAGTGCTGTGGAGTTTAAGAACAACTCCGAATAGATCAACAGGCTACACACCATTTTTCCTAGTGTATGGAGCAGAAGCTGTGCTTCCAACAGATGTAATACATGATGCACCAAGAATAGTGCTATATACTGAGGAAGAGGCTAAAGAAGCCAGAGAAAATGATGTTGATCTGCTAGAGGAAGCAAGGGAAATAACTCTGTCAAGAACAGCAGTATATCAGCAGAACCTCAGACGCTATCATGCGCAGAAGGTAAATCCAAGGAGATTTCAAGAGGGAGATCTAGTACTCCGGCTAAAGCAAGGAACAGAAGGCCGGCATAAGTTAACTCCTCCATGGGAGGGGCCATTCATTGTGAGCAGAGCTCTGCACAATGATGCCTATTATCTTATAGATGCGCAGGACCCCAAGAAGAATAAGGCGGACAGGTCCGGAGAAGAAACCAAGAGGCCATGGAACATAGCTCTACTGCGCCCCTTTTACTCCTGAGCAACACAGTGTATGTATTTCCATATTTTCCTTTGTATGCCGGCGTGTTGTGCCGGCACAAGACTAATGAATGAAATACCGGCATCCCGAAGAAGCCGGGTAACTAGCTCCGAGGTATATTTGTTGTTTATTTACAGTTTTTTGTTATATGCCGGCTGGCTTTATTTGAATGTTTCCTATGTCGGCCTAGTAATGTGTCGGCACCAAAGGCCACTCTTCGACTCAGCTGCTGTCCGAAACCCGGCTTCATGGCTAGCAAGAGTAGATGCCGGAGATTGTCTACACATGGAAAACGGCTAAGGAAATACAAAGCAAGCGAACCGACATTTTCGTTAAAGCTAAAGTTAAAATTAAAAGTGTCGGATGATTTGAAGTCTAAGTTTCAAAGTTAAAGTACTGTATGTTTGAGGAAGCAACCTTGAGACTCATACGTCGAAAGCCAATTGAGGTAGACAAGCAGCCAAGGTTGTGAAATTGAGGAAACAGGAAAACAACTCGGTGACTTAGCCAAAAGATGATCCGGCATTAGTAACAAGCAAACCAAGATAAAACTTGTTCAGGAAGCAAACCAAAGGAAATTAAACGTGTATATTACATCTGCACCCGGCATACCGGGGATCTGATAAAACTTAAAGTGTTTGTGCTGCAAAGTCAAGGAGCAGCGGCAGAAGCAGAGGCGCCGGCTGGTGGAGCAGTGGCGGTGGAGATGTCGGCTTCAGGAGTGCCGGACCCAGCAGATGGAATGGAGCCATCACCTCCGCTCGGGGCAGATGCCTGTTCCGGAGCATCAGTGCCGGCCTCTTCAGCTTCCTCTTCATCCTGGCTGGAGTCGGAGCCCTCAGCAGCGGCGGATGTCCCGGCATCGTCCTTCTTCTCCGGCTCGCGGATGTCCCGGACGAAGGCGTCGGTGTCGGCATAGTCCACATAGTTGTGGGCCAGCTCCCATCGGCGCCGGATGTGTTCCGGATCCGTGGTCCAGATGGATCCTTCGTGCACAGTGCGCAAAGTCTCCAAGTCAGCCTTTTCATACCAGGACAAGAAGTAGGTGAGAGCTTCGTCAACTCCAACCCTCGCGCCGAAATCTCGCCACTCCCGGAGGCGAACCTTGGCCAGCTGCAGATCGTTGCCGAGGTCGACGGGATCAGTGGGAGTCCTTTGTCCCGGCCAGAGGGCAGAGAATGCCTCCTGGGCGCCATAGAAGAGTTCTTCAGTATAGAGCGACATGGCGTTCTTCCGGGACTGCAGAGCCAACAGCTGCTCCGACATGTCCCAGTTGGGCGAGTCAACCGGAACACCCCGGTTTTCTCGATCCAACTGCAAAGCCCTCTCAACGTCTGCGACAGAAGCGGGAAACATGTCTGAGGAATAGAAACAATGTTAGCAAAAGGAGAATATGCCGGAGAGAATTACACTATGTCGGGAAGGATAAAGGGAAAGGATTTGAAGCTTACTGGCAAGGTCGGCATTCAGCTGTGAAACTGTAACCTCCCATTTGGTGGCCTGCTCCTTCAGGCTATCCAGTTCAGCGTGGGCGTTGGAGGCATCAGTCTCGGAGATGACAAGCAGGGACTGGGTTTTCTTCAGTAGGCCCTCCCTCTGTTCCTTTTCGTCCAGAAGCTCGGTGATCCGGCCCTTCAGCTGCTCAACCTCGGCCTTGTGACCGGCATCCCGGTCGTCCAGCTGCTTGGCTACATCCACTGAGGACACACAGTCCTGATGGCGTGCCTCCAGTGCAGCTTTCTCGTCTGAAAAGATTTGAAGTCAAAGCAAGGATTTGAAGAAAGAAAACAGTGAAAACATTAAAGGATTTGAAGTACAGAAGGATTAGTTGAAGATTAAGGGGATCCGGCATACCTGTCAGTTCCTTCACTCTCTTGACAAGCTCGGTGACTTGTGCTTCGGCACCAGCTGCCAAATGTCAGACAAAGATTAGGTGTCGGCATATTAAGATGTGCCGGCCAGAGG